>PKMM01037675.1:580835-607068 GCA_002933915.1 Eutrema heterophyllum
ATATATATATATATGAGAAAGGCTACATTGAAGTGATTAAAGTAATCAACTGGACAAAACTATTAGATTATCACTGATATGAACAGTACGTTCTTTGTAATTTGAAGTTTTAGTAATCAAGTAGTATAGACTGTATAGTTACTTAATTACTTTGATTCTATAACATTTCCCACCGTATAAAGTGGGTTCGAGTTATTTTATTTCTGAGGTTAAAATTTTGAACAAAACATAATTTTTTTATAAAAAAACAACTAATTTACTTTCCCGTTTACCACGTTAAAATTTACAGTTATAAACTGCTTCTAATAAAATTGGAGGCATTTTTTTTTAATTGATCTCATATACGAGTCTGATCAATATGGTGTCTCTAGCTAGATTTTTTTTTTTTTTTTTTATAAACCCTATCGGCTGATTCGGTCAGTTCCGGTAGGAACATACCGAATTGCTACAGAGTGGACTATTCCATAGGTTCAACGGTTCAACGGACCATGCATAATCTCCGAACTGGGTTCGAATCAACGGACCATGAGATCCATGAGATGATCCAATGGACAACCACACTGGATGTCCCGAGTTTGAAATCTTCCGACTAATATGAAAATTATACTTAGTGTTATTTGATTTCTTAAGAAAGAAACAATAATATGAAAATTAGTGTCAAATCTCCTTAGTGTCAAATCTTCAAATCTCCTTAGTGTTATTCCGACTACCATGAGATTATACTTAGTGTCATTTGATTTCTTAAGAAAGAAACAATAATATGAAAATTAGTGTTATTTGAAAATTAGTGCCAAATCTCCTTAGTGTCAAATCTTCAAATCTCCTTAGTGTTATTCCGACTAACATGAGATTATACTTAGTGTTATTTGATTTCTTAAGAAAGAAACAATAATATGAAAATTAGTGTCAAATCTCCTTAGTGTCAAATCTTCAAATCTCCTTAGTGTTATTCCGACTAACATGAGATTATACTTAGTGTTATTTGATTTCTTAAGAAAGAAACAATAATATGAAAATTTGGTGTTGTCAAATCTCCTTAACTTAAGCGTGAAAGTATGAACATAGGCTATATATCTCTATCTTTTCGCTATCCCTCAACCTCGAAGAAGCTCTACATCAACTTATTACTTTCCCATTAATTAAGTTTGTCGCGATAATGTGTTCGATTCTCATTAAAATTCAAATATTTGAGATAAAATCGTTTCTCTTTATTCCTGTAAACTAATATGTCATAACCAACTTACAAAATGTGATATTCAAGAAGTGATTGTAATTGAATTAGTAAATTCCTTTTGTAATCAAATCTTTTGAACCGATTTAACCAAAACAGAAGAAAAATCTTTTAAACCAAAATAGTAATTAAGTTCAGACTAAACTCTTAAAGAACCAATTTTTTTTATATAAAAAATGAACCATTTTGTTATAGTTTCTTTGAAAAAAATTAGGTTAGTTTTAGAATTATTATTAAATTGTATCCTTGAAGTTTTGTGACTAATTTAAACAAAGTTATAGTGACGATTTATTCAGAAATGTTGTGGTGAAATTTGAACTTCTAGTACCTAATTATGCACATAATTTTGAGGTTGTCATTATTTAATTTTCTTATAGAATTTGAATTTTATTCTGTTATTCCAAAAACAATAATATTCAAAAAAATTGTAATGTCAATAATTAGTCTCCAGAAACAAAAATACGTTTTAAGAAAATGGAAGGAAGAAGAAGTCAATATTGAGTTTTCCCATGAAAAAAAAGTGGAGACAAACACACATTATTTTCCAGAACACATTTCTATGAAAGGAAATTGCGCAAATGAACGGTAATCTAAAAGAGCATTGACTCTCTTTGCTATAAATAGAAAATGATTCGTTATCAACCCAAGAACCAGAAGAAAAAATTAAGATACAAACGCATCACAAAGTTGGAATTATGTACTTTGCGAGTGATAATGAGTGACTGAGATTGTAACCAACGAAATTGGGAACAGGAGTAGATAATATAACACATAATGAAAGCACTCAGGGGAAAAGCAAAACCAATGCCCACTTTTGTAAGAAGAAAAGGATTCAAAGACTAACTGAAAAGATTGAAACTTTACTTTTGAGTCTCACTATAAACAACTTAAAATGATTCACACCCAAAAAAAACCAAAATGGTGATATGATAATTGTTGCTGTCTTCTTCATGGGTTATGAGAAAGGAAAATTGAAAGCAACCTCAGAAGAAGCCAGCGAGTCCTTCCATTATAGTCATGTGGTCCTCCTGATAATGGCAGGCCTAGATAGAGAGAGAAAGAGAAGAGAGAGAAAGAAGAGAGAGAAAGAAGAGAGAGCATGGGATGCTGGATAAATTAGGTAGAGAAGGCGGCATGTATAAATGGAAAGAGTGGATAACAATGGATGACCAAGATATATAGGAGATTTTATTTATTTACAATGAGAGTGTTTCATCTTTGCACGTAACTCCTAAGTTTGTGCTTTATCTCTATATACGTATACGTGCATATATCATAGATGTATATTTGCGTATGTATTTGTGTAGTGCACTGATAATTACCTTTTTAACTATTGTGTTCTGTTTTCATACATTAACGAGAGAACATAAAACTTAGTAGTTAGTTTTCATTGTCAACCTCAAACTTTCTTACAATCATTTTTTGTTGTGTTCACTATTGTGATCACTCCTTTAAACAAAACATATTCCTTTGAAAGTTCAATTTTGTTTTAATAGATTAATTAACCATTAAGAATTTTATAGTGATTTGTATTATTGTTATCTTATCGTAATATCGATTTAAAATAAATTATTTACGTGTTATAATGATCAGAAAATAAAAGTAACACATCACCAATTCACCATATAACTCAACTTCAAATGTTAGATTGACACATTATCTTTTATTCCTTCTTTTAGTATTCTCTTTTCTGTATAGAAAAGATAATTCAAGTATATGTTTTTCATATTTCAACGTGGAAAAAATAAGGGGAAATAGTGATACAAAAGCTTACAAGATAAGCACGAGAGAGAAAGAGGTTCTCTTTTTAGCGAAAGCGACATGTAACATATGTATGTGAGAGATAGTCAAAGAAAATAAAAGATTGGTCGCTCATGGCATAGTGAACAGAGCTAAAGCTTTTTTCTTTTCTTCCTAAAATTATTGCAGCTTCCTTTTCTTAGGGTTTCACACTGCCACGTGCAATCCTCCAATTTGAAAATTAAATTTTTATAATCTACTCTCCCAATTAGACCAATTCCATAATCACTAGCTAACTTTTTTTTTTTTCCAACAATTCATCTATTACATCACAGTTGATTAAAAAAAATGATCCGTGGAGTATGACATAGATGGGAAAATACTAGCTAACTTCTATAACAATTTACTTCATATTGCTTCATGATGAAAATTAACGTTTTAGAATAGATGGGTTTCGTGACGCAAGGCCAGAAATTTGTATCCGAGTTTTAACCTTGTCTTTAATCCTTGTTGTCACGAATCTAAAACGCGTTGTCGTAATTTTTTTTTTTTTTTTGGGTAACTTTATTGGTTAGTTGATCGTACATTTTTGTTTTGTAATGAAAAAAAAAACAAAAAAAAAAGTTGTTTTATCGTTTTGATGGGGATTCTAAATTTTCATAGGTAGAAAGATAGACATTAGCGGATTACTTGCAAAAGTAATTCCAATGCTATACGTCAAAACAAAAGAAAAGTTTTTTTATTAGAAAGAAAAAAATCAATGCGTTCGTCATTTTTGCTATTTGGATTCCAGTAAGTTGACGTAAGCAAAAGGGGATGCCCTTTTTCAAAACCTACCTGATTCATCTATTCTAGATTTAATTATTCAACTTTATAGAACATAATGTTGCTTAATTAACCATTCGTTTAGAATGATTCTAGAAAAACCACATGAAAAAAATAGTTTCTTAGGGTGTGTGTGTTAAATCAAACATTTGGAATCATATTTTTTTTTTAAAATAAAAAATCTTAAAAGTTATTCAATCATGAATTTTGAAAATTTATTTTAAATCTAATGTTATTGGTTTTTTAATAATTTTTTCTTATCCAAAGCTATTTCACTAGTAATTTGAAGAAATAAATACATTCAATTATTCTATTGTTATTAGAAATATTTAATACATTACTACCTTTAATTATTGCAATGATGACGTCAAAAAAACAAATTATTGCAATGATGTTTTATAGGATTTTTACGTTTTTTTATAACTAGGAAGTTTTGGATCAAAACACGTTTATCTTAAGATAGAAAACTAAAACATAGTGTATGGTTCGTTTTCAAATACCACTCGATCCTATAATCTCTGTACTTCACCATTGTTAATTATATAAAATACAAAAAATTTATGGTTTTAAGTGATATTTCAATAGGTATTAATAGAAAATATAAAATTTCCTTAAATTTATGCTAATTAAAATCACCTAAAACTTATCAAAACTTAAATCATTTAAAATATTTGGTTAAATACAAAATTTAACAACTCTATTCAAATATACATATATTGATGTTGGAATGCAAAAATCTTAAATGTTACTTTCCCTGTTTTTATTTCCTTAAAAATAAATCTAAAATTTCCTCCATTCTTCTTTAAATCCTTTTACAAATAAAGGCAATTACATAAAGGAAATTTATATACCTAATTTTTGCATATTTGAGAAATTTTCTTTATTTTAAAAAAAAAAATTGTATCCAACTTTTCTTATTTTGATCTTCTTAATATGCAATAAGAAGTTTCTATCTAAATTTTTTATTAGTTTTCATTTTCATTGAAACTAAATCTCATTGCCTTCCATTTCCTCATTTTATTACATCTTTATCTTTGTTTACTAAAATATGTTAAATGATATAATTAAGTTGATAAAACTTATCTAACTACATGTCACTTTTGTTAGTTAAACAAAGATCATTTCATTTAAAGTGAAATCTTAATATAATCATCAGATATATAAAAATAAATTTGTCAATATATGTGTCAACAAACACAACTAGCCCAAACTGTAAAATATCCTATGAAATTCATTAAAATTTATTATTGTGATACCAAAAACTAAATTTAATAAATATATCTATGATAAACAGCTCCACAGTGAAATGCTTAATTTGAACTAACTATTGTTAGGCATATCTTAAATCATACTATAAATTCTAAAGATATATCATATATATAATCTTTAATTTGTTGATAGCTGTCAACAATTTTATATCTAGCAAAGATTTGCTGTGAGTTCTTATCTAATTTGTTATAATGAAATATCTCAAAGAAATCTAAGAACATAAACAAAGACATGGTCCTATATAGTTATTAAAACAATCATCTCAACCAAATAAAACGGAAACCTAATATCACATTTTCACAAAAACAAAACGAATATATTTTTTCATGCCAAAAAAAAAATTTAAGAAAATAAATTCCTCTTCAAAAGCGTACCCTCCTCCGAATGGATGTTGTTCCCCCGTTGTTCCTTCCCCCCATTATGATATCTCTTTGCCTCTCTCTCTCTCTCTCTCTCTCTCTCTCTCTCTCTCTCTCTCTCTCTCTCTCTCTCTCTCTCTCTCTCTCTCTCTCTCTCTCTCTCTCTCTCTCTCTCCATTCTAGTTCATAGCACATAGACTCATTTAAGTACATTGCCTGCGTTGTCTTTCTCAACCACATTAGTCCTTTACAATTCAATAAAGGTATACTCTCTCTCTCTCTTTTTCTCTCTCTACACATTTAGACACAAACATAGATTCTCTTGAACAAAGACACATTGTACTATATGACTAATTAATCACTATTATTGTTCTTTCTTTCTTTCATTTTTCTTGATTTTGCAGGCTAAGGAAAAAAGTTTGTTTTCTTAGTTTTGATTGTCTTCGTCATTGGAACAGTAATCTTCTCTTTGATTATATGCTTTCTCTCATTTTCTTCTCTTTTTGGGCGTGTGAAGTAGATTTTGGTACAAGTGTCATTCTCAAAAAATTGTTTTAGGGGTTTTTAATTTAATTTTGTTGCTTAAAAACCCTCTTAAAAGACATGAACAACAACACTTTCAGTACTACCACCATCAATGAAGACTACATGTTATTCCCTTATAATGACCATTATTCCTCACAACCATTACTCCCTTTTAGCCCTTCCTCTTCCATTAACGACATCTTGATTCACTCCAACTTCAACACATCAAGCAATCATCTTGACCACCATCATCATCATCATCAATTCCTACAAGCACCCTCTCCTTTTTCTCAATTCGAATTCGTCCCGGATTTCACCCTCCTCGCCTCTTTCCTCCCACAAAACAATGGCCATGATGATTACCAAACCATCACCACCAATGACCATCATCATCATCACCATCCATCACTTTTTCCCTTGAACAGCCCAATTGGAGAATCTCAACTCGCTGAGCCCTCTGAAACCATAACCCACATAGAAGATTGCCAGAGAATCTCAACTACTCAAGACCCTAAAATGAAAAAGTTCAAGAAACCAAGCAGAACGGACAGGCATAGCAAGATCAAAACGGCCAAAGGGACACGAGATCGTAGGATGAGACTCTCATTAGATGTCGCCAAAGAGTTGTTCGGCTTACAAGACATGCTTGGATTCGACAAAGCCAGCAAAACCGTCGAATGGTTGCTCACACAAGCCAAACCTGAGATCAAAAAGATCGCAAAAAGCCTTTCTAACCACGGTGGCTTCAGCAGCGGCGAGGAGTCTCAAACCCGTAAAAATACATTCTTTTCTAGTTTTAAGTCTACTAAAGTTTCGATCTTTTATGAAAAGTTTTGATCTTCACGTTCAATCTGAAATGTAACTTTTAATCAAGGACCGGTGTTAGGCTCAATGGACACATCTTCTGATCTATGCGAACTTGCATCCATGTGGACAGGCGACGATAGAGGCAGCAATACTAACACGACCGGTACGTACGTTAACCGTTGCCTACTGTTTAACCTCTATCAAAAACTTATAAGTTCATCGGTTTGCATTAGAAACAAGAGGAAAAAAGGTGGATGGGAGATCGATGAGAGGGAAGAGAAAGATGTCGCAAGCGCGAACGCCTATCTTGAAGAAGTTGTCTAAGGACTCGAGAGCTAAAGCAAGAGAGAGAGCAAAGGATAGAACAAAAGAGAAGATGATGAAGAGAAGATCACAAGTAAATGTTGTACAAGAAGAAGCTCCTAATCATTATGATGAGATGGTAACGAATAATAAAAACGATGTGAACTGGAGGAGTTCTTTTGAGGCCACGCCCTGCGAAGAGATCGAAGAACTTTGCAATAACGATCGTTTTGCTGTTCGCAACAAATTTGTGCTGAATAAAAAAGATCACATTTCGGACGAAGCGTATGATATGATCAACAAATTGAATTCACCATTTCCAATGCTTAATCAGCATCGCGGCCAAGGCGCAGCTACTTCCATAGAGGTACCTTATTCTAAGTCAAATTTATTAGTTTTTAAGAGTTCTTTATCTTTTTTCTTAGTAAAATTCAAGTTTTATATATAGGCTATCTCAAATCTCTCAAATCTAATGTCACCAATGTACCAACACCATTTTTTTTTATTGACTTTAAAAAAAAAATAAAAAATTTATTGTCTTATATCATATTATCATATATATATGATATTGCCAAATTTGATCGATTTATTTGTTTGGTTATGTACCTTGCAGCTGCAGCAGTTTACGGATCGTCGTCACTTTTTGGGGAAACCAAGAGACCTCATGTACAACTACCATAATATGTGTTGATATCGACTTACCGTTAATTTCTCAAACTAATAATAATTTGTTGAGAGATATATGTGAATTTTAAGTTTATATGAAGTCTTTTTCTTCTTCATTTTAGTGTCACATATTAAATCGATGTATGATATTTTGTTTTTATAGCTCGCGACTTCGAGTGGAACCTTAATTATGATATGTATAGGTACAGCATGTAAACACATTTTTGTTTGTTTTCGTTTGTTTTTTTTTTGGATGAATGTTAAATTATATTCAAACTCGAAAAACAAAACGTTTCTACATCATTGATACGAGCTTTTAATGTAAAAAGCTATTTTAAAACAAGGATTGAGGAACAGATTATGAAGAGCGAGTTCTCCATGTCAATCTACTGGCCTTGATGCAAACCAAAGTTGCATTCCGTCTTCATAACGCTTATCTCCCAACATTCATATAGAAGTGAATCTAAACGCATTTTTGTTAATATAATATGTGTGTGCTATTTTTGTTTGTCGTTTGCCTTTCAGAACAAATAATGATAAGAACAAAAGAAAATGTGACAAATTGATGAAAACAAAAAAATATAAGTTAGAAATTCATGATTCAATTAATTTTCACTCTCTACTGATTCTCTTTTATAAGTCCTGGACATCAATTCTAGTAGTCGATCAAGCCACAATCAAGAACTTCAAACCCTTTCAAGGTTTTTAACTTAAGTGCAACAACCAATGAAATGGCTTGTGAAGTTGTGATCACTATTATGTATAAGTGGGTTTATATGTGTTTTACACACAAGTTCATATATGTGTCTAATTGTCTAAATATATTATTCAGAGACGTTATAACATTTTAATAAAAAAATTATTTAAATGATGTGAAGCTATTTGCTTCGTCTTTAACAAATGATATAACATTTGCTCTGAAAAATCAAATAATTAATGTCTTGGGAGTATGTAGTAAGTTACTTTTTTATGATAAGCCGAATTATTAGGAGAGTTAGTTTACTCAATTCATACTTACAAGGATATATATTATGTCCCCAAACTAGAATTTTGTACTGATTATAAATATATATTATAAAATATTGAATTATAATCCTTTCGTTTCACAAAAAGTATTGTTTTAGAGTTAATTTTTTTGTTTATAAAAAACTGTCATTTTACATTTTCAATACAATTTTTTAAACTAATTCTCTAAATTACCTTTTACCCAAAACTAATAACTTTTGTATTTAAATGATTTTGAATTAATTATGAGTATATTAGTAAAATTTTAAAGTTTTTTAATATGTGTGAAATGTATCAAAATAACATTTTTTGTGAAACATGATGTAGTATATAATATTTTTGAATAGAACTACATAAAAAATCCCAAAAAATACGACTATGAACCTGATGCTCACACTGTTCTTTTTTACTAACATAATAAATAATATATGTTGAACAAAAAAAAAGATTATATATATTAAATAACAATAATCTTGTTCCAATATCTTTGTGTTCCATTTTTATGCTAATTAAAAGAGTATTTGTCCCTCTTTATTCTGATAGCCTCAACAAGAAGTCGAGATCACTTTGATTCGGTGCCACTTGCACATGAACTTATGATTTGCTGTCGAACCTTGAGTGGTTAAGAAAATTGACATACTAAGATACTAATATAGTTAACCCATTAGCTCCCGAAGGAGAGATAAATTGGAACGAAGTTATCAATTACAACAGATGCGAGAAACAACCAAAGTAGAATTCAAGTAGAGAAGGAGAACCAACCGGGATTGGAATGAAACGGTGCGATCTCTAATGCATGGACGTCTAGGAAAGGCAGACGCTTTACTTGGCAAAATAGCGATCCAAACAACGGTGTATAACATTTGGAAATAACATAATGGAAGAATCCACAACCGACCTCACCACACTGCTCTACATCTAGCATACATAGATGACAAAGACATCCGCAACCATATATAATCAGTCTAAAGAAAGGACATGGAGAGGACGACAACTTACTCCTCCAGCATTGGTGCAGCATGAGTAGAATACCACAACAATGAAGACAAGGATTTCTTTATCTTGTTTTAATTCCAAATTGAAGTTAGAAGCTCGATCAAATTTATTTTACAAACCGGACTTGTTTGGCAAATGATTTGCCAAAATATGTATTTTTTTTCTTTTATTGATCAATAAATTATAACATTTCAACAAAAAAAAAAAGTAGAGAAGGAGAGCCATCCTTTGACGGAAAAGAGAGGAGTCGATCCCGCATTGTGTGGTCGATGCGAGCTTTAATAGAGATGGAAGTAGAGGATACCATTTTGAATATTTTCGTGTTCCGCTCACGCCAAATTGAGTGAGCCAAAACTTGTAGAAGGAGCTTTGCAACCGTTTTGGAGGAAGATCTTGGCTGCCAAGAGATGAGAGAGATCCAAGAAGTAATAGCAAGGAGGTCAGATGGCGGATTAGGCCGAAGTCTCGAGGCTAAATCAAACCAGATGGAACTGTTAAATGGACACCGAAAAATAAGTGATCATGTGTGTCTTCACCATTTGAGCATAGGACGCAAGCAAGAGGTACAATCATTCTCCAACGATGAAGTCTGTCCCGAGTGGGAAGTCTTTCGAGAAACATAAGCCAAAGGTTGAATGAGAACCTCATAACCGCCTCTTTGAACCTGATGTGATACTGGACAGCAGCAACCAGGAGAAGGAGCTTGTAACCGGGCATGTAGCCAAGGAGCTTAAAACCTTGAAGCATGACGAAAACGTTTGCATGAAGAACACAAATTCGAAGGCGTTATTCAAACTAACGTCGCTACCAGCTCACGTCTCTTCAGGAAACGATCAACCTATGCAAACAAAGCTCTGTGAGTCTACTTTCCGAAACACTAAAGATCGTCTCAAACCGACGTATCAGTCGCCCTATAACGGCCCAACATTGAGGACGTATCTAGAGGACGTGTTGCATCTAAAAACGAGTTCAAAGCACCTAAAATCTGCTAAGGCAATGGATGGGCTGGCTAAAGACATTTGGAACAAATATCATGATCAAGCCTTGGCCCGGCAACAACACATTCAAACCAGAAGACCAAGGGAGCCCAAGAAAGAGTATTCTCTTGGTTTTGTGAGTTACAAGTCCATCAAAGGCCATGCTCCAAGTACAGCAGCCCAACAATGATATGCTCTTGTTTTAGTGAAATCCAAGCCCAAAGACAGAAACCAACAAAGCTATGATCCAACAAATGCCCAATACTTTTCTGATGGTTTCTAGAAACATGATCACAAAAACGTGCACTGTTCACGACGGGTACTGTAGCAATGCGCCCACCCTCCTTGCAAGTTGTTTTGTGTGATTAGTCTTGATAGCAACCTTTGCAAGTTGTGATTTCTTTTGCTTGATTTCAGTAACTTAACCACTGTGTTTTAGTAACTAGAGTTACTTATTAACTCTAAGTTATTTCTTTACTTTTGTTTATATGTGTGAATGTGTAAGAAAAATAAGAATCAATCTACATTTTTAAGAAAAACGTGAAGCTTCTTGCTTTTGTGAGAGAGTGAAAACTCTTGTAAGTTCTGAGTGAACTTCTTTTTCTAGTTCTTGGTGAGCTAGTGTTGATTTCTTGGTGTGATTCCAAGTTATCAAATTCGATTTTATCAAAGGGAATTTCATCTCCTTTTGTGTGAATTTTCTATCTTCCAAAGTTGTGTGTTTTTGTATTAAGTGAGTCTTGGGCTTAAGGTTCCAATACCTTATCATCTTGCTCCACAAATTCCTACAGCAGCGGTTCCACCGCCTCGTCTTGTCAAGTTGTCTTAAGTAAATTTGGGGATTAAGGTCTCAAACACCTTAACATCCGGTTTCACAATTCCGCAAGTCAAGGATTATCCTCCTACCGCCTTCGAGTGCCGATTCCCAGGAAGAATCATATCAGAACCAAACAAAAGTGATCCATTCTAGTGTCGGAGACACCTAGCGGAGCTGGTTCCATGTATCCTTGGATGAGAAAGAGCTAGAGTAAGCACCTGAGGCTAATCTTCATAGGTAGCGGTCGTTGCCAGCTGACAGATTGGGTATCACTCTTGAAGCCAGCGCAATCAGAAGGCTCTCTGCATTATCAGTTCTCGCAGCCCGCAAATTCCAGTTTCCATTTACCACAGATTCGCAAACCTTAGCCTCATTGTGTAATCGAAGTTGAGAAGGTCCAGATTCTCCAAGATGAACTATAAGAGGACCAAATTCAGTCTAGTTATCAAACCAGAAGGAAGCCATAGTGCCATCATTTACTTCACATTTTAGAAATCTGAGGAGAGTCGGTTTCAGCCGTAGAAGTCTTCTAATACTCCACGAGAAACGATCACTATCCGAAGATAACCAGAAACTTGTCCTTGAAAAAACATTAGCATTGATCCAAGCGATCCAAAGAGATCCAGATCTAGTGAAAAGATGTCATATGAGTTGTCATATGAGTTTTAAGTGAAAAACTTCCTCAAAGTCTTCAAGTCGTCTAATACCGAGACCACCTTCAAATTTTGGCTTGCAGACATCCTCCCAAGCTACTCTTGTTCTAACAGAAGGTGAAGATTTATTCCTCCACAAAAAAGCAGAGCAAAGCGAATCAACTCTTTGATAGAACTTTTTGGGGAGAACAAAAATTTGAGTCCAAAAATTAACCATTCCATACACAACAGAAGAGACAAACTTGATTTTTCCTGCAAAAGAAAGAAACTTGGCCGTCCATGAGTGAATTTTCTCATGATTATTTCCAAGAAAGGCTGGAGCGCTGCAAAGTTTAGTTTCTTAGGAGATAAGGGCATACCTAGGTACCTGGTGGGAAAGCATCCTTGTTTGATGGCAGAAAAGCTTGTCAAGGCATTGATTTCCGCATCCAAGTATCATGAGAAAAGGTTTCAGTTTATTAGCAATTATTTTAGCAATAACCTTATACGCCAAATTGCACAAACTAATTGACCTGAAGTCCGAGAGCTTGCAAGCTTCTGGAGTTTAAGGAATCAAAGCCAAGGCAGTAGTATTGAGATCTTTTAGCAGATGACCATTTCTAAAGAATTCTTGTACTGCCAACGCCAAATCAGCACCAACAATACTCCAAGACGACCTGAAGAACTCAACAGAAAATCCATCCGGGCCAAGACTCTTATTAATGGGCATGGCAAAGAGAGTGAGACGTACCTCTTCCTCAGAGATCTCCTTTTGCAGTGCTTCAGTCTGAAAAGAAGAGCACCGAAAAGGTAGCAAATCCTGCAAGAATTCCACAGAGCAAGGGGAAGAGGCGAGATCAGTTTGCCCAAGAATAGATTGGAAGTACTCGACATCATGAGCTTTGATTTCCCAGTTTGAGACCAACTTGCTATCATTGAGATCCTTGAGGAAGAAGATGTGGTTCTTGGAATTTCTTTATATCATCTTCTTATGGTAAAAGGCAGTGTTCTTGTCGCCTAGATGCATCCATTGTACTCTTGATCGTTAGCAAAAGAATTTCTCTTCTGCTTTCATAAGGGAGAACCAAAGTCCCATGGCATCATGCTCTGCTGCTGCTAAAGCCGGAGAATGAAGAGTTAGCAAGCTCCCTTGCAGCCTAGTGACCACCAATTCCTGAGCTTTAACTCTCTTGGAGATTCCACTATAATTGGACTTATTCAGAGCCTTGAGGGCAGGTTTAAGAAGCTTAAGAGATCGGATGAGTTTAAACTGAGCTGAGCTAGGAATTGTGTCCGCAAACCAATTAGAACTCACAAGGTCTAGGAAGTTAGGGTGATCAATCATGTGGTGGAAGAACAAAAAGGGCTTTGAGACGCGCCTCTCCAAAGATGGGACATGGAATAAGCAAGGGGCGTGGTCTGATTGTCTGGGTTCCAAGAACTCAAAATAAGCTGAAGGGAATGCAAGAGCCCAATGCTCGTTGATGAGAGCATGGTCGATTCTTTTTGAGACTGGATTAGTCCCGCTACAATTCCACCAAGAGAAAGTAAGACCTTTGGAGGGAGCTTCAAAGAGGTTTGCAGACTGAAGTGCTAATTCAAAGTCCTTGATACCCGTAGTATCCACTGCAGAGACCAAATGATTAGAGTGCTGCGACACTCTCAAGATCTTATTGAAGTGTCCTAGTACAGCCCAAGGAGAGCGGGAAACAGGAGTGGAAGAATTGATATATGCCAGTTCTGACCAAAGCTCAACACGCTGATCCACTTGATTGAAAGCATAAACAAAAGATAAACAAGCTTTCAGACCACACTCACACCAAATGGTATATTTTACACTTGAAAAATACATAATAACAGATTATGTTAGTTTCATAGTTTGTTTTTCCTATATTTATTTTTTGTCCTTGGTTCCCCACTTTTCTTTGGTTATGATTTCTCCTTGGCTCCTAAAAAAAACACAACCATATGAACACTAGAAAAAAAAAACTACTAAAATATCTACAAGAATTCTATCTACAACCTCATAAAATTTCCTCATTTATCAGAAATAAAATACATGCATATTGAAAAATATGTAAACATCTGATACCGAGATATTGACTGATATATATCCGATGTGGAAACACAATACATAGGAAACCTCTATGTTCATGAATGGAAAACTGAATCAATTTCGAATAAAATCATGATTAAAGTAAATATTAAAATTTGGTTACAATTTTGTAAAATGTTATTCATGACATGTTTGAAATGTCTCATAGTTGGTAATTAATAGGAAACACACATGATAAGTATATTGTTACTGCCAAACATAAAAGACAAATGGAAGAAGAGATTTTGTGTGTTTGTTTGGAATGTAAAGCTTGATTCAATTATATTAAGTTGGTTTCTGGATAATTAGTAAAAAGAGATTCTAATATGAAGGGATCAGAAGAAGTCACAAACTTGTCAATTTTTAAGGAGGAATATGAAAAACATATAGGAAACAAAAATATTGAAATGAAATCCTATGAAGTGAAGTAGCCAAGTAGGTTATGAGCCTATGAGACACTTGAAAAAATAAAAACAAATAAGTACACAAAGAAAAACAAAAACAAAAATTATTGTCTAAATTATTATTTATTATAAATATATATATATAACGTAACTTTTTCTCTCTTCTCATGCTGCCACCTCAGCATCCACCTGTACACTATTTAAAAAAAATAAAAACAAAAAAACATACAACTTCACGTCTTTCTCATAAGTACACTAAAACATATTCACACTTTACATCTTCTATAAGAAGAGACAAACCCAAAAAAAAAAATCTGTTAAAAAATTAAAGACTGATAAACTTTGTCAGACGTGAATTGCGATTGAAGATTCTCCTCTCGGTGACGAGGTAGATCACAACAAAGAAGAAGCATCAAAGTTACTCCGTATAGAGATCACAGCCTGGCTTTATACTTCTCTACCATAATGTCAATCCATTATGATGGGATCATGTTTATTAGCCCGTAATATGTTTTAAAGAAGCATGTGGAACCACACAGCAACCTTTTGACCCAGCCTTTTGACCCACTACCTGAAGATTTCTTATTCTTTAGCTCTGAGAAGCCAAAACCCACTCCGCTCGGCTTATTCAGTGGACCGCCAAGATCATTTCTGACAAATCTATTGAATGACATATTAGATTCAGAATTTAAGCCTTTACCATTGACTTCAGAACCAATAAAAATCACATGAACCCCTAAATCACCACCATCTAGCTTATTGGAAGTGCCAGATATGAGAATTGAGTCGTTAAAAAATCTTGACGACAGAAGAAATGTTGGAATTCCATATGAACCGATCATACCAATCTCTTTAACCAAATCTCTGTTAGAAATGGGGAAATAGTTCGTCTTTTTGATATCTTATCAACCCAAAATCAAGTTCAGAAACATTGGATATCTCATCTACATCTTTGCTCGTGCTAGACTTTACATTAAGATAATCATAGATGGCAGAATGGATTCCAAGCATTCGCATCCACACAATTTCCACACTTCCCTATTATATATATAGGTTAAAAAGAAAACAAGGAATTCATCAATGAACCAACAACGACCATTTTTTGTTTAAAGTATGGATGCTAAGAATACGATATATCTATATGGAATTCTAATTTTATGCAGGGACGAAATGGAGGAAGGGAGAACTTACTTGGACAAACTAGGCTAGAAAGTAAGTAAAGACAAAGCAGATCGATGCTGGAGAAATATCAAAAGGTCGTTGCATGGAGTGAGAATCAGCCGTCTACCTCTCTACCAAACAACAATAAGGGATATCAGACCAAAAATTATGTGCAAAATCAACGACCTGAAAAATAGATGTGAGCACTGCTACTACTACAAACAGATGGTCAAGTTCGTGTTCGTCATTTAGTCAATCATTCGTTTTTCCTTTTACGCAATCATTTTATCTTAAACAGTTTTAAATTTAAAATAAAGCATTTCCATTTTAGTATTCAGACTTTCGATTCAGATTCAAGCAAATGATCAATGAACGACGATACAAAACAAAGCTTCAAAACATAAATGATAACCCATGGAAACAAAAGAACCTAAGTTGAGACGTACTAAAATTGAAATTAACAAAATAATCAACAAAATAAAAAAACATAGAATACTTAAAAAAAACACACAGAAAAGTTTTACCAAACAGAACGACAAACCCACGGAGAGTTGGAGAAACCTTTTTTTTTTTTTAATTGTGGAAAAAGGGAAACCTAATTTAAGTTATTGTTAAATATTTTACTCTAATGGGCTTCGCCCGTACCAAAAACTTCTTATTATGTGTATATTACAATATTTATCTTATAAAGAACATATTTCTTTTTCTTAAATATAAAACTTTAATTTATGACATTTGAAAAAACAAATTAATATGTAAAACAAAATCGATAACAAACAAAAACAAAACAACAAACTACAAAAAAAAAAAATTAAATAAAGGAAAAAATAGAGTTAACACACATGAGCGTAACACGGATCACACTCTAGTTATGATAATAATTACATGAACGATTCTACAGTATTGTTTACCAAAGAATATTATTTATGTATAAAAAAATTATAATTTCGTAACAGTTTGTGATATACCGTCAATGTAGATGTTTTATATGTTTACCTTATATCAAAAAAAAATATGCATATGTTTATAAGTCAATTAGATAAATAACAAAAATTGAGAAATAAATCAGGCACATACGTAATTAATAATTAGGCAAAATCAATATTTTATAATTCCAATTTTACCATTCATTTAATTGTTAAGAAAAGTGTATTTTTCTATGCAACATGTTATTGTTCTATGTTGACATCAAAATCTAAAATTCTAAACTCTAACTTCTATAAATGATATCTCAAAATAAAAAATACTTAATAAAAAATCACATGTCTCATAAATTCATCCAAATTTGTCAAGAAACAAACAATTAGACAGTTATATTTTTTTGCATTGTTATTTTTTTAATTTAAATACCGCTGTTTGTCATTGGGTACAAATACTTTTATATCATATCAACTTGAAAAAAGCATATGTTTATATTTCTAAAGTCATATGAAGTGCAATGCCAAACATGAAAACACGCATGATAAGTGCATTACTAATGTCATGTTGTCAACCATAGAAGACAAATATGGGGTAAGAGATTTTCTGTTTAGTTTGGAAAAAGTTTGCTTTAATTGTATATTGTTCCTAGATAATTGTAAAATGGAAGAAGAGATTACAATAGGGAAGGAACTAAAAGAAGCCCCAAATGAAGTGTCAATTTACAAAAAGGAATATGAAAAATATAATAAAATGATTAGAATGAAATTCTATGAAACGACAAAAGTAGGATAAACGAGTAAAGAGACATTTGACAAAAAGATAAAAACGAATAAGTACACAAAGAAAACCAAAAGAACATTACTTATGCATTAAAAATAATTTATAATTTTTATAATTAACATTAACATTTCGTAAAATAATTTATCAATGCAGATATCTTATATGTTTATATTACATCAACTAATCGACAAAAACATATGCTTAATTATGTTTATATTATATCAACTAGTCGACGAAAACATGTGTCTATATCTCTAAAATAATGTGAAGTGCAATGCCAAACATGAAAACACAACGAGAATGCAGATTTAGACTCTAGTCAACAAACAAAAATGAAAACATAAAATTATCAAAAGTATTTGGTGTCAACTTTAGAACATGCATAGTGAATATATAGTACGATGGTTTCTAAATAAGCAAAGCACTAGCAAGGCTGAGATATATGATTGAAAAATAATGGGAAGGAAACTCAGAGGATTCCTACACCACAAAGGTTACATTATTCTCAAAGGAAAAGATGGTATAAGAAAAAGTAAAAAGAAAAGCAAAATCGACTATGTGAGAAGAACAACAAAAAGTTGAAGTATATAAATAGAGTAGCCCACATGCCTATATTTGTCAAGATGCATGTAATATATATATTTATGGAATTCAAAAATAATTTAAGTAACAATACGCGTCGAAGAATTGTGAGAATTAAAAAAAAAATACCAACATTGAAATAAAAACCAAATTAGTTAAATTAATTTATATATTTTGAGTGTGAAAAAGCCAAATTGGTCGATTTGGAACAACTAAAAGAAGATTAACTTCCTTCAAGAAAAGAAATTATGCTAAGAGATAAGAAGAAACAAAACAAGAACCAAACAGATCTGCAAGATTTGTTTTTTCTCAATTCCCAAGTATGAGCGAGTGAAGTTTATTAATCGCGTATTAACATTAAAATTAAAATAAAAATAAAAAGTGTATTAATCCGCGGAGCTGTAATCAAACCCTTTAACAAAAAAGAAGCTGTAATAAAACCCTAATGATGGGGAGCAAAAATATTAGAAGAAATAAAAAAATGATGAAGGAAACAAAAAACCCTAGATCTGAGTTACCAGATGAATAACAAGAAAGGAGAAACCCTAGATCTGGGTAGTGAGAAACCAGAACTTAATTTGACTGTTATAACAAAAACCACAAGAATCGGACCACAAATGTACTTGTTAGAAATATAGATCCAGACAGATATATAGAGAATGAGACCCAGAAACTGCAAAATTAATTAACCCGACATTGTCCCTTTTTTTTTCAAACCCTACTAATTAAAAGCCCTAGTGTGTGTGTGTGTGAGAGAGAGAGAGTGAGAGAGTGTGTGGCTTTGAACGACAGATACCAACCCTAGAAGAAATAGAAATAGAGAGAGAGAACATTACGCATCCGGCATCAATGGCGGACTTTTAGGGGTTTCCGGCAAATCTTGTTGATTTTCTTTTTTCTTTTTGTTTGGCTGAAAATGGAGAACTGAGTCATGAAGACCAGTCATATTTTTAGTTCAAAAAAAAAAAAAAAAAAGATCAGTCATATCCAGTAGAGGGAAGTGGCTCATTTTTCTTTCCCAAATAGTAATTAGTAAGTACGTACATTCCTACAAGGAAGTGACTCATTAGGTTAATAAGGCCAATTTAAGTATAATTTAAACTTAATTTCTTGGTTCTATAAATGAACCACCTCACTCTGTCACGGTGATATTTAGCATTGACATATTATTCACGGTTTTTTTTTTCTTTCCAACATATATTGTATTTTTTTTTAAAATCAAGAAATTTCAGATCTAAGCCCATAATATCTTCGGATTCGAGATCATAGGAGGTTATAATAAGCCCTTTTCCAATTGTAGGTGTTTGAATTCGAGACTTTCCTTTCCGATTTTTTCCTTTTGGATGGCTATAGTAAATGAGTCGACATGGTTAATAATTTTTTTTTCTCATTTTTATCCCTGCACACAAATTTTGACTTTGAATCAAGTTATTTTTTTTCTTTTTGTAATTTCGTTAACTAGTGCACAATTTCAAAACGATTGTCATGAGTTTTTCTACAAATTTACATTACAAGAAGATTTTTTTTTATATATAAAATGTGAATTCCATAATATCACAGTTAAAACAAGTGGTTGTGTAGCTTGTTTTTAAGTCAATGAGGTCAAGGGTTTGAACAAGATGTTTTACAATTTATTCATTTAAAATAAAGTATTAGCAATATATATGATAATGAATAATATCAATTTTTTTTTACTACTGTGTAACATGAACTATTCACTATATAAAATCTTTTTTTTATATAATATGTTAATATAAATATCAAATAGAATTTTTTTGTTTACAAAAACTCGGCGAAAAAGCTATGTTTTTCAAAAGACAAAAAAAGAATAAAAAAGTTTTTTTGTTTTTATACTATCAATTTGTTAATGATAAATGAAAATCCAGATTGCTTAGACTAGGGGTGGCCAATCCAAGTTTTGGGTTGGGTTGGGTTTTTTAGGTTTTGGATTGGGTTTGGGTTATTTTGTTTTAGAATTATTTGACCAAATTCGATCTACATAAAATTTGGATCAAGTTTTTTAGGTTTTAGATATTGTTTGGATCGTAAATAATTTGACCAAAATAAATTTATATCTAATTTTATTTGGGTTGTTTAGATCTTGTATTATGTTTGGTTATTGAATGTTTATAAAATAAAATAAAATAAAAAATTACAATAACATCTAAAATAAATTCTTAACGCCAATTGGAATAAATAAAATAATTTATAAAATCTATAAATAAAACAAAACCACTATCCTTGATATTATAAAATATAAAATCCAGAAATAAAACAAAACATTATTCTTGATATTGTAACAGATTTGAAGTCTAACAAAAAAGTCAATAATAAACTAGAACTCTAGAATCGTAAATTACTAGTTTTAGTTTTGTTAATTTTACATTTATGTTTATTAATGTATATACTATATAAATAATATATGTAAAAACAAGATTGGATTTTATTTNACGTACTTCCTAGCCAAAACCGCTGCCCCATCGGTCTTCTTAATGGCCAGAAAACGCGCACACTTGGTCAATCGGTCAACGATGACCCAAACAGCATCCTTGGTCTGAGAAACTGGTAAACCCACCACGAAATCCATCGTGATCATATCCCACTTCCACTCTGGAATGGGTAAACTCCGCAACAAACCACTCGGCACCTGGTGCTCCGCCTTCACTAACTGGCACACGTTGCACGCCGCAGCCCAGTTAGCAACATCCTTCTTCATCCCGACCCAATGATAATAGCGCTTGAGATCGCGGTACATCTTAGTCGCTCCTGGATGAATCAAGAACATACTCGAATGAGCCTCACTCAGGATCTCTCGCCGCAAATCCTCATCCAAAGGTACGCATACCCTCCCACTAACAAGGATAGTGCCGTTCGCAGATACCTGATACTCAGAACCCTCCGCTCTCGAAGCCTTAACCAAAACCTCATCTTTTTCATGAGCCAACCGAACTCTGCTCAAAAGATCCGCCTGGTTAGCCGCCTCTAAGCCCAAAGGTTCCTGAGATATAACACATAAGCGCAATGTGCTAATCTCGCTCACCAAAGACTCAACCTCGAGCTCCCGAGCCAAAGCCACCCGCTTCCGACTCAACGCATCCGCAACTAGATTAGCCTTACCAGGATGGTAAGCTATCTCCAGATCATAAGCCACCCGCTTCCGACTCAACGCATCGGCCACTAGCTCCATCCAGCGCCTCTGCCTCAAATTCAACTCAGGCTGAGTGAAAATGTACTTCAAGCTCTTATGATCTGTGAACACCTGCACCTTTCCGCCATAAAGATAAGATCTCCAAATCTTTAAAGCGAAAACTACTGCAGCCATCTCCAGGTCATGGGTAGGGTAGTTGCCCTCATGCTTCCGCAGCTGCCGCGAAGCATAGGCAATAACCTTCCCCCGCTGCATCAACACACAACCAAGACCCACTCCCGACGCATCAGTGTACACCACGTAAGGCTCGCCCGACTCAAGCAACGCCAATATTGGAGTACTAGTCAACATGGCCTTCAGTTCCGCGAAACTCTCCTCACACACCGAGGACCACACGAAAGGAACATCCTTTCCCGTCAGTTTCGTCATAGCCTTGGCCAGACTCGCGAAACCCTTGACGAACTGCCGATAATACCCTGCCAACCCGAGAAAACTCCGAATCTCAGTAGCATTCCTCGGCCTCGGCCAAGTACTAATGGCCTGGATCTTCTCCGGATCTACCGATACTCCCTCCGCAGAGACAATGTGACCCAGAAAACCGATCTCCCGCTGCCAGAAGCTACACTTGCTCAACTTAGCAAATAACTTATGTTCCCGCAGCTTCGAAAGAACCACACGCAGATGCACCTCATGCTCCTCCCGGCTCCTCGAATACACCAAGATATCATCGATAAAGATGATCACGAACTCATCTAGATACTCCTGGAAAACGCTGTTCATCAATCTCATAAATGCAGCCGGTGCATTTGTCAACCCAAATGGCATCACCACAAACTCGTAGTGGCCATAACGAGATCTGAAAGCCGTCTTTCGGATATCTACCTCATCAATGGGAATCTGATGATATCCCGACGCCAAGTCAACGAACAACACCGGTGCTCCCCACGGTGAAGAACTCGGGCGAATAAACCCCTTGCTCAACAATTCCTCCAGCTGCTTCTTCAGCTCTGCCATCTCTGCTGGAGCCATCCTATAAGGAGCCCTGGATATCGGTGCCGTCCCTGGTTCCAACTCGATCGTGAAAGGATCCGACCTAGATGGTGGCAACCCTTGCAACGACTGGAACACATCCTGGAACTCACGAACCACACGAATATCATGAACCCTAGCCTCTCCTCCGGCCTCCGGCAAGGAAATGGTAGCCAAATACGCCTCGCAACCCCTCTCGATCAGACGCTCCGCGTGCACAACCGAGATCACGAGACTCCCGGAAGTCGGTCTCACACCTTGATACACCAACTTCCCCTTCCCTCGGTCGAACTCGACTCGCCCTCGGTGACAGTCCAGATGCGCTCTGAACTTCCCGAGCCAATCCATGCCCAAGATGACATCGTACAGCTCCACTGAGCAGATAATCAAATCGGCAGGCATGGACTCTCCTGCTACCTGAACATCCACGTCTCGCACCCGACCGTGAATTCTCAGGAGCTTCCCTCCGGCAACCTCCACGAAACCCAAACTCACACCGGGCTCGCTTCGAAGATTAGCCTTCTTGGCCAACTCCGTGGAAACGAAGCAATGCGATGCTCCCGTGTCAAACAGCACATGACACTCTACACCCCAACACACAAGGTCCCTGCACATATACATGTGCCGAGAACCGTAACACCCCGACAAGCACGACATTCCCCAACACATAATTAAACTTAGATGAGTCTAAGAAAAATACATGTGATCGGCCTGGAACTCGGCTCTCCGGACTCGGTGATGGAGTACACTCGAGGCGCTGATGCCACCTGCCTGACGGGCTGCACCACCGTGGTCTCACTCTGCCGCAACTGGGGACACTGAGGCCTGATGTGCCCCGCCTCCTTGCAGTGATAGCACACTCGAGGATCCACTCGCACTCCGCCCTTCTGAGGACAGCTCGCCACTCGATGATCCATGCTCCCACAACCAAAGCAACCCGGACCACCCCGACCACCTCTCGAAGCGCTCTCCCGCTTCCGCTTCTGTCTTTGCATCGGCTTACCGCCTCTGCTCGGACCGGACTGCTGCTGCACAGGTCTCGCCTGAAAACTCGGTGTAACCGCTACTACCTGGTCTTTCAGACCCTCCTCAAGCAAAGCTGCAGTCTCCACCAACTCATCAACCGTGCAAAAAACCCTCACCATGCAACGGTTCCTCAATTCAACCCGAAGACCCATCAGAAATCTCTGCACACGGGCCGACTCACTCTCAACCGCTCGTCTAACATAAGACCCGAGCCGGTTGAACTCCACCTCATACTCGCGTACCGACCGATCCCCTTGAGTCAAACTCGCAAGCCTCGACTCTAACCGGTTGAACGCCTCCTGAGGGAAGTACTTGGAGTTAAACTCCTCCACAAAATCCGCCCAAGCCATCACGGCCTGAACTCTCCGTGCTGCCACACCCCTCCACCAGAGATGCGCATCACCCTCCAGATAATGGACCGCAATGTCCACTTGGTATCCCACGGGACACCTACTCGAGAGGAAATTCCTCTCTATCCTCCTCAGCCACGCATCAGCGTCCTCAGGATTAGCACCTCTAGAGAAGAACCCCGTGCCAATCCTCTGCATCTGCTCCATCATCCTAAGGTAGGATGGGAGCTCCTCAGCAACCGCAGCTGCCACCTGAGGCTGAGCCTCCACAACTACCGGAACCACAGGAGCCTGAGCCGGTACCCTCTCTGGTAACCGCTCCAACAACCTCGTCAAAAGATCCGTTATGCGATCATCTCGGGCCCGAGCATCACCCGCTGCTACACCCACAGCACCCGCTGGAACACCAGCCACACCCTCAGACCCAACCTGACTCGCACGCGACTCCTCGACCTGCTCCTCCGGCACACGGCCACGACCCCTACCACGGCCACGACCTCTACCACGCCCTCTAGCCATCTGCAACGTGCAGAAGCATGATCTTTGCAGTGTGGTTTCACCAAGTCAATTAATAACTAAAATGCACACTATACCGCAATCATAACGGTTGTCGATTGTAGCATTTTAGGATCGAATCCACAGAGACCAATGTTACGACTATCAGAATGCATGATGAAATTAAAGCTAAGACGAATGACAGGTTTTTCTTTTGTTTTACGGCTTCGAGACTAAGAACGATAACTAAAACGGTGCAAATTCAAATAGAGAAAACGTTAAGCCTCGGGTGACGTTGCCGGAAATCACAAATAACGGTTAATGCATCTTAAACGGGGGATTAGCATTAAGAAACGTCTAGAACTCAAACCTAATAATAGATTAACCTCCTCCCGGAGTATTAATCCCTATGCTTTAAAACTATGAAGACTAACTCCCGTTGAATTCAAATGTTCTAAGCATGCTTTTCTAGTGCGATTTGATAGGTTCACAAGAACGCCTTAACATCAACTCCCGTTGGATAAGGACGTTTTGCTCATCTAGGATACTTTCGGCATCAAGACAAACACTCCCGTGCGCTAGATAACCTAAGATCGAGAATCAAGTGATCAGTTTAATTCAAGCAATAAGAACACCCTAGACGAAGAATCCACCGAATAAATCCCCGTTTACTCTATCCTAAACCGTTAAATCATGAAATCCCTTAACACCCTTTGGCTTAACTAAGAAACTACTCGCTCATAATTGCAGAACAAATACAGAGAAATGATGAAGAACACATGATCAATAAAACAGAAAGAGAAGAGATTAAGAAAACTTCTCCAAATTGTAGGATCAAAGGGTTGCCTTCCAAGCTTACAAATCACCAAGATCAAAGAGAAGAGTCTACAATACAGTGTGTCTATTACAACTGAGCTTCGACCCTTTATTTTTCAGAGTTTTTCGTCAAAGAGAGAGAGAAAATTAGGTGAAATAGTTCAAAACACGTTTTTACACTATTATTACAGGCTGGATCGATCGATCCATGTGTGTGGATCGATCGATCCCATCTTTTTCTTCGGATCGATCGATCCGCGTGAAACGGCGATCGATCCACCAAATGTCCGATATCCTGGATCGATCGATCCCTTGAGCTGGATCGATCATATCGATCCCATCTTTTTTGCTCGGTTTTCGCCGTTTTTCCGTTCTAGGCCTCCGGTCTCCGTCCCGAAATGCCTTTTCATCTGAAATAACTCCTAAAAGACTAAAACAATCGAAAAAGACTCAATTATGTACAAAAAACGCGAATTGGAAAACGTCAAAAACGCAACACATCAAAGCACAAGCTAAGAAAACTAAAAACAATCATCATAATAAAGATACTCACCGTGGAATCTCACAAGGCTCGAAGAGGATGAATCTAAGACCCCCACACAACACCCAATTTATTCTAGAACCACCTAGGCTCCTAGAACCGTATGGACTATGATACCAAACTGAAACGACCGCATTTTTTTTTTTTATATAATTAAACAACACAAAAACAAGTTCTACAGCTTACACAAGCTAACAGTTCTATAACAGCAAAAGCAACAACAACAACAAAAACCCCGAGTCCTAGTCATCCCCTCTTCACTGCCTCGATTCCACGATCACGCCTTATCTTTACATGCATCGACAAATGTGATGCATCAACATTTGGCTAACCAAACGCTGAGTGAGATTGATCCTCCCAACAACAGGCTACCAATAAGCACAACAACTAGCAATTTACAACACGAAGAATTAATTAACACCAATTAAAACTTCCAGCACAAATAGCAATTCAATCCCGTGAAAAACTAAACCAACGCCTAGCAATTCTACTCCAAGAAAAGCTAAACACACAGCCTGAAAAGTAAACACACAACACGCTTTCAAGGCACAACCAACGACTGGTATCGATCGATACACCCCTGGTATCGATCGATACTCAAACAACACGAGTCAACCGACAAGGGACTGGTATCGATCGATACTAAAAACAACACCTGGTATCGATCGATACTAAAACAACACGCGCCTACCGACAAGGGACTGGTATCGATCGATACACCTATGGTATCGAT
>PKMM01037675.1:607912-640412 GCA_002933915.1 Eutrema heterophyllum
TATATATATATATATTTTTTGGGTCTGTGTGATCTATTCTTCTTGGAGAGTTACCTCGTGCAAGTTCTTGTAATTCAGTCGATATGTACTGAACAAACCACCAAACCAGCTACAAGATATGTTTGAGGCATTACATTTATTCAAAGACAGACAACACATAGGAACCAAACACAAGTCGTTCTGGTTTGAGAAATAAGGCAGGAGGTTTTGAGAAGTAGAACAATAGGTGGGGACAATAAAGTAACAAGCACATTAATGGATTTGGCACCAAAAATAGTTCTACCATAGCAAATTCGTCGCCTTGTGGATGAAAGCATCAACGATGTAAAACCAAGCTCTGCTCCAGCGAGAATCAAAAGAGAGAGATGCAAGTATACCAAGAAGTATTGTCACATAAGCTGCAGCAAAACTCCAGTAGAAAGATACCATGTCGATTGTGGATTCATCAGCTTCGGCTCCATTATCTGGTTCTTGAAAGTTATTGTTGTCGCAGCTTCTATTGGTTGGTTTCCCACAGAGAAGAGGATTACCTAAGTAGCTTTGTGCATCAAAAGTGTTAAACTGTCTTCCCTGTGGAATTACTCCTGATAAGTTGTTGTATGAGACATTGAACACAGCTAGGCTGCTCAGGTCTGTTAGTTGTGGCGGGATCCGACCTTGTAATCTGTTGAAGGAAAGATCAAGGCTTTCCACATTCTTCAGACCTGAAAAGGTTTCTGGTATCACTCCTGATAAGTTGTTGTGAGAAAAGTTCAAAGCTCTTAGTTCCAGAAGATCTCCAAACTCTACTGGGATCTCACCACTCAGCTCATTTTCTGAGAGATCCAGTCCAACCATATAGATGAGAGCTCCACTCATGTAGGCATCGTATCTGTGTTTTGTTGCAAACTCTATTTTCGTCTGGGCGCCTGCCGTGAAGTCTATACTAAACGGATCTAGCACAAGCAGAGATTTGAAATATATACCAATATTTTCTGTGGTAGTGGAGTCTTGTAATGGATCGGAAGTAGAGAAGACATCACTAGGAATGTAACCAGTCTCGTAATCATAAGTATATAATGTATTCTCTTTCCCAGAAAATGATATATTGCTAAGACATGAAGGAATTAATCCATTCAATCTGTTGTTAGCAATATCCAGAAGGTGGATCTTGCTTAGGCCACACAGCCCATCAGGAATATGACCCGTTAAGTTATTCCCCCGCAGAAGAAGGATACTGATGTTTTGAGTGTTAATGAACTCGGGAATATTCCCAGACAACCTGTTATTTCTCAAATCAAGTATGACGACATTTCCTAGCAATGTATCTGGAATAGCCCCTGATAAATTATTGTCATGGAGGAAAAACTCTGCCCCGAAACGAGAACTGACGTATGGAGGTATGTTCCCAGATAAAATGTTTGCAGAGAGGTCCAACAGCGCAAGATTGGACATGTTGAACAAGGAAATAGGTATTTCACCTTCCAACATGTTGTCTGAAATCAATAGTGCAAATAAGGATGAAAGTTCGGCAATCCAACCTGGAATAACACCTGTGAGATTGTTGTTCGAAATATTAAGCATATCCAAAGATGTCAAGCTCCGCAAACCTTCTCCAATCTGTCCTGTAAACAGATTGTTATCCATAGACATCATCCATATATCAGTAAAGTTTGCCGATTCTCGAAAAATCTCTCCACTTAGTTTGTTATATGACAACTTCAAGATTGTCAAGGAATAACAACCATTTACAAAACTTTTTGGTAGCGTCCCGTGGAAACTATTGTGAGATATATCCAGAAATTCGATCATTTTCATGTTACCCAGAGAAGATGGCAGATGTCCTTGAAAACCATTATTCGCTAGATTCATATACCGTAAACGAGGAAGTATCCACCCAATGTTCTCAGGAAGCAGATGATTGAATTCATTAACCGAAACAGCCAGGAAAAGCAGATTATGAGCAGTTTTGTGTAGCTGAAAGCTTGTAAAAGAATTGTTCTGTAAAAGCAAAACTTCGAGTTTTGTATTGTTAGCCAATAGCCAAGAAGGAAAATTTTCAGCTATTTTATTGTCAGAGAGATCAACTTGACGCAAATCCTTCTGATGTTGGAGAAAATAAGGAACCTTCTCCAAGTTGCAAGATCGTAGTACAATAACATTCAATTGGAATTTTGGCTCCAGAGAACTTTCCGACTCTACTTGAAGTGAGTAGGATTTTGAATAAAGTTTTAACACCTTAAGCGCTGAGAGATTGGCAAGCAAATCAAATGAGAAGAAGCCTTCAAAGTTGTTATCAAACAACGATAAGTACTCAAGGGATTCGAGTTTAGCGAGAGCAGATGGTAGCTTCCCAGTCAATTGGTTTGATGAAAGATCATGAACTCGAAGTCCATTCAAGCTAGTTAAACATAAGGGAAACTGGCCTACTAGTTTGTTTTTACTGATATCGAGCTCTCGCATATTCTTCAATTCGCAAATCCCTACAGTGGCCAAATGCAGAAGTTTTAGTCACTTAAATAAACGTGAATTTTACCACCAATCTTAATCGAAAAAGTAAAATATTTGTGCAGACTTGCCTTGCAATTCCATTGAGCCAGAAAATTCATTGCCACTTAGATCCAGAGCCTTCAGCTTCCCCAGAGCAGATAGATCTGCCACAAGACAAAGCCACAAAGGTAAACACCTTTACCTATGAACATATTTTACATGCAGCCATTAAATCGACTAAATTTCTACCCTAAGAAAATCATGCAAGCATTTATAGACAGAAAGCTCTGAGCTACCTTGTTCTGGTATGGAGCCATTAAATCTGTTGCTACTGAGGTCCAGCAGTTCCAAGTTTGTCAAATCTTTAAGTTCTGAAAGACAGTCAAGCGTATATAAGAATACCACAAACTGAATGTAATACATATAACTATAAATTGGATCGGTCAATAAGAGACACCATCAATAAGTGTTGTGCAAGATAACCACGTTACAAATGGGAAAAACGCACCTTTAACAGGAAAATGGCCATCCATCTTGTTGCCGCGAAGAAACAGAGTTGTAAGTGATGTAGCAGCATTAAGAAAAGGAAATATGCTGTTGTTGAATTCATTTAAAGAGAAATCCAGAATCTCCAAGTTTCTTAATCTCGTTAGACTCTTATAACCTGTTAACAATGTATACAAAAACAGCATCGCTCACTCTAATCACTTCAATAGGTTGAGCTGTTCAATTGTAATTTTAGCCTCTTATACATGCAAATGAAGATTAAGAGAGCGGAACTGTATGAACTTTGGAAGGAAACGTGACTGACAATTAAATGTAATTTTGTGGTAGATGGCATAGACATCAGCTGAACCTATTTAATTAATACAGAGAAAGGTACAATATCTTTTTGATGCTGGGGAAAATCTATAAGTACTATAGTTTTAATGGTATTTACTTTCAAAAACTAGAACAAAGAAATAAACTATAGTTCTCTAGAATTCAAACTTTCAATGCAGGGAAAAATGTCTCCAAATAGAGACCCCATGGGGTAAAAAGGAAACACAAAAGAAGCTTGATGTACCTTCCACATCATCAAACAGTCCATTGAATCTGGACTCAAATAAGTACAGACTTCGAACCTCTTCAAAGGGATGCAACAAAGAAAGATTTAGAAGAGAACTCTCTCCATAGATCCCATCAGCAATATTGGAAATACCAATAACCCGCCTGCTTGTACGATTGCACTTAATGCCCTTCCACCGGCAGCAATCGCTCTTTGTGTCATTAGTCCAAGTAGGGAGAACAAAGTCGTGCTCCCATCCTCCACTTATTGAGATCATGAATTTCTTGAGGTCCAACAACGCCATCCTTTCTTTATTAATACAGCTTTTGCATCCATGTAGCTGCCCCAACAGTATCATCACCCAAATCAGGTTTTGACCAAAGAACACCATCCTCTCCATTTGATTGAACAACAAAAAAACAGAATTTAAAAAAAAAAATTCAGAACGTAAGTTTGATGCGCAATATATCCATGTTTTATAAGCATTAAACTTGTTGACTGAGAAAGAGGAATAGGAAAAACCAAGTTGCATAAGAAAGTATATATCGACAAAGAGGAATAAGAAAAACCAAGTTATATAAGAAAGTATATATATAAAAAGTCAAATATTCTCACTTAATTGAAATTTTGGCTCCAGAGAACTTTTAGTCTCTACTTGAAGTGAGTTGGATTTTGAATAAATTTTGAAGACCTTAAGCTCTGACAGGTTGGCGAGCAAATCAAATGAGAAGAATCTCCAGGCACGACTCTGCGCACAACTAATGGCAATTTCCGCGAAAGTTTTACTTAGTCCTAGTTATATATATTCCTTGTATGTGTTAATCTTCTAGCAATGTAAGCCCGTTGAATTATTGAGCTAGATAGTAAAATTTTCCGTACAAGAATGATGCTATTTTAATGAAAAAGGCCAAACCTTTAAATTCTGCAAAAAAATGACCAAAACACACTCAAACGGTAACTGTGTTGCTGATGTGGCTCTCTTAGTCGCCACGTCAGAAACCAGGGCTGTTAACGCCAGAAAAATTAAAACGCTATCGTTTCGCATCATTTAGCGAGTCTCAGCGGAACAATGGCTGAAAGGCCACAATTTCTTAAAATTTTCTCTGAAATACCACTTTTATTTTGTATTTTTAATAAACATTTATTTTTAAATCGAAAATGAATGAAAAACCCAAATGAAAAATTGAGAATTACAACCCAACCAGTTAGATCCGACTCATACCCAACAATCCGAACCAAACCCACCCTAATTCAGTTTATTAAAAATTGAAAATCCAAAAAAATAAAAAGATCCCTCCCACTTCCCCACGAGACCATCGCTCTCCCCTCCCCTAACTCTCTCAAACTTCCGATCGATTCCGACATAGCTCCATTCCGACAACCGAATCCGAGAGAGCGAGCCCGAGAACTCCCAACTCCGGTTCCCTCGCCGTTCTGGTCTTCGATTTCGTCGATTCCTCCCGGGAGAACTCCGAAATCCGGTGTCTCGCTCTCTCTACCCACGCGATTCTTCATATCAAAACCGTAAGTTTCCTCTTCCCTTCATTCTTCCTCTCGAGCCTTGTTTTTGTTACTTAGACTTGTCAATAGGTCACAGAATCAAATGCTAGTTCTGATTCCTTAGTTTTCGATGCCTAACTTCCTTTCGGTTTTGATATGAAATTGTTGTTGTTTTTAGGAATGGCTCGTCTAAGGGTCGGTGGGAAGGAATTTGATTCTCAAACTATAGAAGGAGAAGCAATAGATTGTCCTGAAACCGATCCGAAAGTGACGGTTAATGAAGGAGAAGAAGTGAGTAAAGAGCAATCAGTTGAAGAAAACGTGGATGGAGGGAAAGTAGAGGAAGAAAATGGGGATGAAAGGGTAGAAACAGTTGCTGAGGAGGAAGAAAACGTTGAAGAAGAGGAGGAGAAAGAGGAAAAAGAGGAAGAGGAAGAAAGAGTTGCAAACATTGAAGAAGGGGATAAAGAGGAAGAGGATAGAATCGCAGGTGAAAGTGATTCGCAAAGGGTGGAAGAAAACGTTGAGAATCTTTTACCAACAACGTCTATGTCTTCATTGCAGGTATGTAAATAAGATTGAGAATGTTTCTAGTTAGGAGAAGTAGTTAGGAAATTAGGTGTGAAACTCGGGGTAGCTGGAACAACTTAGGTTTGAAACTGTGATGTAGGGACATCTCGGGGAAACTGGGACAACTTAGGTGTGAAATTGTGATGTAGGTAGAACTCCGAAATCCGGGGTAACTGGAACAACTTAGTACAACTCTGGATAACTGATAATCATAAGTGTGTTTTTTTTAATTTGCAGGACTACGATAGTGAGGCTGATGATGATGAGAGCCAACCACAGCCGCCGGATAAGATGCTTTTTGGTCCAAGCGAGTACTCCAAGTCTTGCAAGGTCGGAAGTAGGTGTAAGCTGAAATCGACAGTGGAGTACATTGAGCATGGTCTTGATGACGAATTGGAATGGTTTTGAAATCATTCTCAATTCAGGCATTTGTTCCACATGCCTAAGGAGGCAAACTACATGCTTCAAGGCATGTGGATGCTTCTCCTCTGGACAGCATCTACGGAGAAGGAGAGAGAGTGCTGGTTTGTGGTGAACGGAGTGCCTATCATGTACTCTTTGAGAGAGCACGCCCTCCTTACTGGATTGGACTGCCACGATTATCCCAACAACTATAAGGCGTTGGGGGATTTAGAGTTTGCTGAGCGGATGTTTGGTAAGGACCTTGAGGTAACAATCAAAGATGTGGAGGAGAAGATTGAGGAACTCAAGAAGAAGACCGCATGAGTCAAGAAGAAGACCTCAGCAGTGAAGAAGACCTTGGAAGACAGGTTGAAGCTCACTATCTTATATTTCTTATGCAAGGTAGTGAAAGCCAAGTCTAAGGTTGATGGTAACATAGATTCTTGGCTGCTGAGTGTTGTTGATGATGTCCACGCTTGTGAGACATTTCCTTGGGGTCATTTTACATTCGACGAGACCATGAAAGAGATCCGATGCTTTGTGAAAAGCTTCAAAGGCGTCGTGAAACCAAAACAGCAATCGGTGTTTGGTGGCTTTGTTCTTCCTCTCGAGGTAAAGATTTACAATTAATTTATGATTTTAAGTATTAGTTTAATGATTTTAAGTATTAGTTTAATGATTTTAACACTGAAATAATGTAACGATATGTGTAGATTATGGCATATGAGGCGATTCCAAATCTTGGACGCAGATTTTGGGAAGCTGTACCCGCAGAGCAGGACATTCCAAGGTGTTGTAAGCATAAATTCTTAGAAAGCTTAATAAAAGGTCATCCTTTGGATGACATCAATGAAGCGGTCGGTCGCAGCAAGGTAAGAGTTTGTGAACATAGTTAGTTGGTAATATTTGTAATCTTTTAGAGTTTCATTTGATGTTTTAATTATTGATCTTCACAGGACATCTCCAGCATCTTGGAACCAGATTCAGAGGAGAATGATCTGTTGGAGCGGATCATGGACGATGACTATGATGATGGGATAGGTACTTTCGATCCCATCGTTGAAAGTTGGAGAGAGCGTTTAACCGTTCAGAAGAAGAAGATATTTTGGAGAGATCTCTTTGATTTGGACGTGGCTTCGCGAAGTGATGCAGTCCCTGAGACTGCGAGAATTGATGTTGGACCTGACAGAGTTTATGAGGTACCTGGACATGTAGCTGCACAGTTTGGAGAAGCCTTGGAGAGGAAGCTGAAGAAATGAATGGAAAAAGCGATGGAGAAAGGGTTTGATAAGATCACCGAGAAGGTTACAGTAATGGAGAAAGCGCTGGATGCGAGATTGAAAGAGCTTGAGAACTTTGTCTCAACACATCGAGAGAGTCGAGCTTATGAGACTTATGATGATATGGATGTTGGGACATCCTATCAGCCATCTAGTAGAGGTTTGGCAACGCCATATGCAGGTGGGGTTCAGCCATATGGAGGTGGGGTTCTGCCTTCTGGTGATGTGGTTCTTTTCAGTGGAGTCTCTGACCCAATTCCACCAATCATCGTGGATATAAGTGAGTTTTTTGGGTTTGGGGTGAGGGACTTGATGATTTTCTTGTTGTGTTTAACTTTGTTTATTTTTTTATGTAGCTGAGGAAGAGGGTGGTCAGAAAGAGAAGAAAGGAAAAGGAAAGAAAGAGAAGAAGAAGAGGAAGGCGAATGAGCCCAGTGTCACTCCAATACCAACCGGAGTGAAAAGAACAAGGGTAGCAACCAAATTCTTTGGTGTTTAGCATTTTGGTTGGTACTTTGTTATTTCGTTTTTTGTACTTTGGTATTTTGGTTGTTATGAACACAATACTTATCGTTTTTATTTATTTCAGTTTTTGGTACAACTGGTTTAAATAGGTTCAACCAAGATCATCGTTGACCAATCAACTGGGTTAATTTGGTACAACTGGTTCAATTAGGTTCAACTTAATTAAGTTTTGCGGAACAACCGGGTATAGCTGGTACAATTGAGTCTTAATTAATTAGAAAGCAACTTTTAACAAAGAAACATAAGACTGTCTTAGAAAGCAACAGAAACAGGTAGATGTTTTCAAGTCTTAGAAAGCAACAGAAACATAAGATGTTTCAAGTCTTAGAAAGCAACAGAAACATAAGATCCTTCGGAAAAACGAATACAAAAGGATCTTAAGCCGCATATTATCAAACATAAACATAAACTAAAGTCTCTTCCTTCTCCCCGAAAGTTTTTCCCTCAGCGTATGGATCTCGTGGTCCTTCTTGGCTAAGCTTTCCTTGATCTCATCAATCTCTTGACGCATTCGCTCAACGGCCATACACATCTCATAGAAAGATGCAGCACCATAACAATGGCCTTTGAAAGCGCCGTGAATCGAATCTCTCTGCTCATCTAGTCGGAGCTCTACTCTTGTAAACTGCTCTTGGATTGCATGATCCCACCACTTAAATAGATGCTCTCCACCAAGCTAGGCATAATAATTCACACAATTATGTAACAAAAAATTAAAAACACATTCAGCATCGCTAGATATACTTACGTCACTCAGTGGGCAATGGTAATATCTTCTTCCTTCATCCCCCGGAGTTTTAGCCACCTCGACTTTCATTTGTTGACCGCACCAACACTTTGAAGGAATACCGAAATTAGCGTCCTCTCTTGCGTAGAGATCCTCGTAACTTGCTTCTGAGGAAGAACTCTGACTGGCACTAATTGGCATTGTCACTGTAAAGGAAAAAAACATAAATAGTTATACAGACATGTTTTTAGTAGTACCTAGTTGAACCTAGTTGTATAAATCCGAAATAATTCATGAAATGATAAACCCAGAAATCGAAAACACTAGCTCCTTCCTAAACCAAGCAATCGCTAATACCTCGTACCATAGACCCAGAAATCGTGAATTCCTATTCCCACAAACCCAAAAATCGAAAATCCTAGCTCTATAGACAAACCCAGAAATCGCGAAATCCTCTATAGAGAAAGGTGAAATTACAAACTTAAAATCAAGCCAAGAAGAAGTCGAGACTTACCTTTGTCGATTGTTGAACTCCACCTTCCAAATCCAGAAATTTCAGAACTTTCCCCATTTTCTCTCAAACCCTAGAAATCGCTCTCCTCTTTCTCTCTCTCTAAATGGAAGAAACGAAAATGGTGAGAAATGAGAATATTAAAAGAAGGAATATTTTAAATATTTTAAATATTAAAAATATTTGAGGAAAAGAAGGAATATTTTAAATATTAAAAGTATTAAAATCATCCCCACGTGTGTTATAGTATACCTTTGGCGGCTAGATATTTATTAAAGTTGGTGTCATTTAAGCATAGTTGTCCCCTAGATGTACAGTTGTACACCAAACATCATAGTTGTACTTTTGGCGATAGTTGCGTATTTTAAGTTGGACCTTAATATAAATGATTATATTGTAATTGTCCACGTGATTTCCCACAATTATGTACCATTTAGGAAGTTTTCATAAGACAATTTGCACGAAATCGTATTTTTCACCTCTTTTCCATCATAAGAGGTGAATATTAACAAAGTCTTCCTTATACTACAAGGAGTACTTCATGTGAGAACAAGTATATGTATTAGGAAAATGTTTAATTCATTTTTTATTGATTAATAATCGTTTCTTTATGTATTACGAATCCTTTTACACCTTAATTTACCATTTTTAATATTAGTTGGATATTATATTAATAATTTTGATTGTATAATTATTTTGTTCGTAGTTGTACTAGTTGAACCCGGTTGTACAAAATTCGAGAAATACTAATAGACATGTTCGTAGTTGTACTAGTTGAACCCGGTTGTACAAATCCGAGAAATATTGATACATACATGTTATTAGTTGTACTAGTTGAAGCCGGTTGTACAAATTTGAGAAATACTGATACATACATGTTCTTAGTTGTACTAGTTGAACCCGGTTGTACAAATCCGAGAAATTATTGATACAAACATGTTCTTAGTTGTACTAGTTGAACCGGGTTGTACAAATCCGAGAATTATAGCAACATACATGTTCTTAGTAGTACTTAGTTAAACCTGGTTGTACAAATCCGAGAATTACAAAGAAGAAATATAGCAACGAAAATATGTTTACTCATCAGGACTTTCGGGCTGCAACCACCTCTCCAAGTTAATGCCAGGGAAAGACTTGTTTCTCCTCTTTTGGCTACCTTCTCCGGTAGATGGAAACCGTGTTTCCTGATTTCTTCCTGATCTCTTGGTGTATTGCGGTGGTAAGGCAAACAATTCTTCAATTTCAGCAGGAACCATCCACTTAGACTCATGCGGGACGACATAAATTGTTCTGTAATATGCCAACGCCCATGTATCAATCACGTAATATTGGGAACAGAGATCATAGATTTGGATATTCGTGGTTCTCCCATCCTTCCTCATGAGGTTTCTCGTTGCGGCTATTGCGTGGACACACGGATATTTGTCTATATCAAAACATCTGGAAGAACAACTTTTCATTTTCAGGTCCACCAAATAACTCTTCCCATCTCGTCTCATAACGTTGTATTCAAGCTGGAAACTGTTTAGTTCAGTCACCAATAAATGCGATGCAGTTGCACATCGTGTGTGCAGCTCGTTCTCCACATAAGGCACCACTCTCTTGTGGTCCGATGGAGCAGCAGCTTCTTTCCTATGTTTGTTAAACCATTCAGAAATTTTTTCAAGAATCGCATCAATCATAGGTAATAGAGAATACTTCCTTGCTTCCCTAAACACACTGTTCATTGACTATGTGGAATTGCTGGTGTCTATGTTGTACTTGTCTCCTGGGAATTTGTACCTTGCCTATTTATCCAACTCTATGCTCTTATCGAGATATTCACCGACTTTAGGAAACCTACTCCTAAAATCAGCATACTCTCGGTTGAAATCACTCTCCGTATAAATATTAGCACATTCCCTGAATTTCATCGCGGCTTGATCCTTGTGTTGTTTCTTCACCTTTCCTCTCACGTTTTGAGACAAATGCCAGATACAATGTCCATGATGTGCGCTCGGGTACACCTCAAAGACTGCCTTGATGATGCTTGCATGTCTGTCGCTTATAAAAACCAATCCAGGAACATCCGGTATAATGGTTTTTCAGCATTTTGAAAAACCAGGTCCAACTAGCATCTTTCTCACTATCAATTACACCAAACGCAATGGGGGTAATGGTGATGATTAGGATCTTGAACTGTTCAAAAACCAACATACCACCATATACAGTCTTAAGAAAAGTTGCATCCACAACTATCACTTTCCTCATAGCCCTAAACCCTTCAATGCTAGCGCCCAAGGCGATGAATATATACTTGAACCTTTTCTCTGCATCCAATTCCACAGCTGTTACTGACCCATGATTGACCTTCTTTAACATGTACAGATAAGAATACAACATCTTGTAGCTTTTTTTAGGACTCCCCCGCACATCACTTACATGTTGTTTTTTTGCTCTTCAGGCCGTAGAGTAAGACACATGCAAACTGAGTCTTCCTTGAACAATACTCATGATATTTCGGGGTGTCGAATTGACCTGGATAGTCTTCATGCAAAAGAGATGCTACTATTCGTGGTGTGCCTTTCTGTTTACAACTGCTTGTGCTCGCAACAGCCCGAGAGCAAGTATGCATCTTTATGTGTACTCTGACACTATAAAATTCTGATTTCTGAATTCTCGCAGCTCGTAAATACCATTTGCAACCTTGTGCAGCTTGACTGCATCGTAGCATAAGTCGCTCTGTATCCGACTTAACAGTACGAATCCCAAAACAGTTCAAATGTGCAGCTCTTTGAACCAGATCTTGCACTGCCTCCTTTGAACAAAATTCTTGACCCTTTTCAAGACCCGTACCATCTTCCCATTCTTCAACATACTTACTATCTTGTACAGGAGGTGGCAGCTTAACATATTCATGCCTACCATCCAAACTGTCATCCACATGGTTATCCACTGGGCTATCCACAGCCTCAAAATTGTTACGTGAAACATTCTCACAACCTTCATTATTATCATTCATCGGCTCTTCATTGATATGCTCGTTCTGTTGTTCTGCTATTTCGCCAGCTTTGACAATAGTAAGGATTCCAGCATTATCTGCATCATCAGCTCTGCCATTTGAAGATGGCTCCCCATAATTCTTACCAAATGAACTTCCTCGCCCCACTCTTGAAATTTGATCAATCCTCTGATTTTTTTCCAAATCATCATTCGATAACTCCACATGCAAAACATGTCGAAGTCCCTTTTCATCCAATGTCGCCAGATAAACAAAAACATCCTCGTCATCTACAATATATGACTCTCTCGCAGCATTAGATACACTATAACTCAATTTCAGCTTCCTTGGGGTTTCATCTGACGCAATCTTCCTGCATATCTTCTCTACTAACATCGAATAAGTTATCTCTTCCATAGATGCGGTCTTATACGATATAGCGTATACGGAATTTATTGAAACCCATTCATGCTCTTCTGTTTAGTACCCTTCATAGTCAAAATGGACGTTTGTGTGCCTCTTCCTCATCACCTCCTGGAAATAGGATAAAAAATACAAATTACGAATTACACAATTTGTCAAAGTTATACCATTTGTACCAGTTGTCCTAATATCTCTCAGTTATACCATTCGAACCAGTTGTCCTACTATCTCTCAGTTATACCATTTGAACCAGTTGTTCTATTATCTCTCAGTTATATCATTTGTTCCAGTTGTCCTACTATCTCTCAGTTATACCATTTGAACTAGTTGTCCTACTATCTCTCAGTTATACCATTTGTTTCAGTTGTCCTATGTCTGCAGATTTCCAGGATTTGGGATCGATTCTAAATCGGGGTTCCCTCTAAATTTACCACAAATTCAACACCATTCAATAGCTAAATTCGATAAATAACCTATGGAAATAGTTATTCTTCCCATTAAACATGATTACAAACCAAATGTGCTACCAAAACAACCAAATTTAATTTTAAATCCCTAAATCTAACAAATCCCCAAATCACCAAATCCCCTATCAATGAACTCACCAAACCTGATGGAGAAATGAGAAGAAACTGACGACAACAAGAAGGGAGAACTCGCCGGAGGGGACGGCGGACGTGGTTGGAGGAGCTCAGTTTGAGCAACAATGGCGAGGAAGAGGAGCGCGGAACGGACTCACGGGAAGAAGGTAATCTTTTTTTTTTCTTTTGTAATTGTTTTTTTTCAATTTTTTTTTTTTAAAATAAAAAATAAACAAATATCATTGGGCATAATCGTATTTCTACATCTTCGGTGACATGTAGATTAGTACGTGGCATGGCATAATTTTTTCTTTACAAAAGTGGCATCTCAGAAATTCCCTCAGTCTCAGCGGAGCGCTCGTCTTATTTGCCATCTTTTGGAAAAGGGAAAAAAACTTAAAAATACACCAACTCTACAAAATCTGGATGTTTAATACACGAACTATTTTGACATCCAGAAAAATACACAGATTAACGTTCGTACCCATTTTAATACTCCAACTGTCGAAATCCGTAGCTTTAACACCGATTCCGTCACTTCCGTACCGTTTAAATTTTTAAAATGTGGATTTTCATATGTGAAATGACCATCCATACTCCTTTACTTATTTTCCCCCGATACATGTTAATTTCGTACTGCCTGCCTCAATTTTGCCCGCCATCGTTTCACTCTCGTGAGGTAATGCGATTGCTCAATCCGAGTTTTTTTAAAATTATGTATGTGATTCTGGGTTTTATCTGTATCTGAAGAAGGAGATTGTTTTCTCCATACGCGTATCATTTGTTCCAGAAATTGCTTAAGTTGAGTGCAGAATCCATATGCACACCAGTTGTTCGACTAAATACCGAAGATACAGAGACCATTTACGGATGGTTAATATTTGGATTCCCTTTTGTTATGAACCATTCTTATTTTGGCAGATGCAAGTTCTTAAATTTTGCGAAAAACATAACGTGCTTGCGGTGTGATGTCTTTTATGAGGAAAGGCTGAAACAGTTGAAAGAAGAACAGAAAGATCATCTCCCACTGAAGAAAGGAGATTGGATATGCCAAACGTAAGGACATCTTATACAGTTTTATCAGTCGGTGTCTAAACTGATTAATAACCATGAAACCCGTTTAAGTTTTTTTTGGGTTTTTCCCCATTATTGCCGCAGATGCAATTTCCTAAACTTCGCAAAAAACACAAGCTGTTTAAGGTGCAAAGACAAGCCTTCAATGCGTCAAATCAATCCGGGAGAGTGGGAATGCGAGTCGTGAGTCATCATCCCTTTTTCTCATCAGCTAATTAAAGGAAGTTTAAAGTGAAAGACTTTTGTTTAATCTAGCGTTTGCTTGTTGGAAATTGATAACGTTTTTTATACATCATAAGGCAATTACATCAATTTTAGAAGAAACTCTGTATGTTTGAAGTGTGAGCACAAGAGGCAAAAGTCTTCAAACGTCACACTGGATTCCTCTGCACAGCGCAACAAGGACACAACGGTTGGTGATCGTCACAGCGGAGTTTCAAAGACTGGAGTTTTGTTGAAGAAGAAGAAGATGGATTTATGGAATTTCCAGTGGAAGGAGGGAGAAGTGAAGTTTCAAGGAGTGCAGAAAAGAGAGCAATGGAAGTTGGAGATGACACAAAGGATGAGAAGCAATTGGGTGAATGGAAAGAAAAAGAAAAAAGAATTGTTGTACAATGTGCTATGGCTTGGTTCATTTAATCATATGAACACAATCATCATATAATACACAAACCAAGGCAGAAACATGAGCATCATACCTAATATACAATCAACGATGCTGCAGAGTATATCAAACTGCAGTCTCTTAAACAGAATTGCAGAAGAGAAAAATGCATGTGAAAGAATAATAGATCAATTAAGTCGCATGAAAGTGAAAGTAGAAGACTTCAATCTGGAAGCGTTAATCAAGAGCGTGTACACTCGATACCCTGACAAATAGCCAACCAAACACCAAGTAATGTTAAGTAGATAGTTGCAACAATGGCAAGAACAATCTGCACTTGACGCCGCCACTTCCTTTCAATGCTCTGAGAACCACTAGATCGTCCCCTTCTTGGAACATATGTTGTTGCTGTTGCTGCTGCAGATGAGGCATTAGAACATTCCGTAACGTTTCCTCTATCAGTAGATTGATCTCCGTTGTTCCTCATTGGCCTCTCAATGTGCTCACATGATCTTTCCGGAAAAAAATCGGGACTATATTCTAAATCCCGGCCCGGCCCGGCCCGGACCGGACAGGGCTCTAGAGCTTTTTCGGGCTTTTCTTTACAAACACAAAAATTCACAATTCTCAAATCAAAAATAATAAAAACAAAATATTTATCAAAATAAATCTAAACTGAAATGTATTATATCAAATCCAATTAAATTTAAAAGAAAAAGTTTGACAAAAAAACAAATAAAATTCAAATAAAACATAAAATCAAAACACTTCAAATCTAGGTAGTAGAATTTAGATTAGAATCTCCTTCATCGTCTTCTAAATCCTCATCAACATCAAGAGCTACAGATACAAAAAAAGTAAAATGATATTAAGTTTTGACATTTATAAATCATATATAAATGTCATTGAAATTCTATAGATAATGATTTTAGAAATATGAAGTAAATATGGATGAATGATAATGGTACCTAGATCACGAAATGTAAACCCATACAACCAAGTGCGTGTACAAATCAGTGCTTCAACGTTTCTTGGTAGAAGACGATTTCTATATTTATTCAAGACATGCGCACCAATACTAAATGTAGACTCTGATGCCACTATAGTTATCGGAATGCTTAGAACATCACATGCCATACGAGCTAACTCACCATAACATTGTGACTAACACTTCCACCATTCTAAAACATCCATGTTTTCATAAAAAGTCAGTTTCAACCTATCGTCTTCTAAGTATAGAGTCAATTTAGACTTTCCTTCTTCCATAATGGTACGTTTTTCATACGCTTTGAAATATAAACGAACCCAAATTTAATAAGACATACATAATCAAATAGTTAAACTAAAAGTAAATATATAAAGAGAAAGAATCTTACGCTAAAGGCACTCAAGCGTTCCACAGAGTGGGTTTTAGCAACAAACCATGTTTCACGTGAAGACACATTCGTCGAACTCAGAGTGTTACTCTTATACTGATCAAAGAGTAAGTATAAATTTTTCTTCACAGCTTCCATATTCGCCTTATTAGTACATGGATCAAGAGTATCAAAACAATATGTCAATATCTCTAGTTTCATTCTCGGATCTAGAATGGCTCCGATCGCAAGAATGGTACTCTTCTCTTCCTAGTATTTATCAAATTTCTTCCTCATTTCAATTGCCATAAGTTTCAAACCAGTATCTCCATTCTCCGAATACGTGTTCAGCAAGCACTCAATCTTCCAAATTTGTGCAAGATACAAGTTTGATGTAGGATAACTTGTACCTAAAAAGGACAAAAAAATGTTTGATAAACATTTAATTTCTAAATATATTTAAAATATATATTGTGTATGATAACTTGTACCTGGAAATAATTTGGTGATATCGTAGAATGGTGGTAAGAAAGCATGTATATTTTCTGCTCTAAACCATTCCTCATTTAAGGGACAATACTTGTAATTCCTATCAGCTCTTTCTAGTAGGGAAAAAGCATGTTAATACTTCAATGCACTACCAAGCATCAAATAGGTAGAATTCCATCTGGTGGTAACATCCATCTTCAAACCAGCTCCATACTCAAGACCAACATCTTTAACACATTCTTCAAACATGTCTTTTCTTCCTTCTGACCACTTAATCCATTTCACTGTTTCACGGATCTTATGCACAGCATCATCTACAAATTTCAGACCATCTTGCACTATAAGGTTAAGGATATGTGCAGAACATCTGATATGAAAGAATTCACCATCACATAGCAAACCATGACGTGATGAGAGGTGATCTTTGAGTATGCTTTGCATGTTATCATTAGAAGATGCATTGTCAAGAGTAAGAGAAAATATTTTTTTCTCTATTCCCCAATCTTCCACACAACTAAGAACCTTCTTAGCCAACTCAAATCCTGAATGCGGTGGAGGCATAGCACAAAACGAAAGTATTTTACTCTTTAGCTTCCAACTATTATCCACATAGTGAGCTGTCAAACATATATATCCTTCGATACTGATTGATCTCCACACATCACACGTCAAGCATATCCTATTACCAACTCTAGCTAGCTTCTGCTTCATTTGCTCTTTCCGAATCCCATGAAATTTAAGCACATCAGCCACCGCAGTATTCCTACTTATGGTTTTATACTCAGGATTCAAATACTTCAATAGCTCTCTGACCTGTGGGTACTCAACAAAAGAAAATGGCAAATCATGGCATATGATGACCAGTGTTATCAACTCAGGAACAATAGAATGATCAATCTTTTTTGCTGTTTATTTCCCCTCTGCACCAATCAATTGTTGCCTCACATCACCATTCCGTGGTCTTTTCTTACATACTAGTGCATGGCGCTTCATAGTTGATGTTCTATGATTTTTTCCTACCACAAATATCGCAAGACAGTGCTTGCATTTTACAGTTTCTTGATCATCACTGTTCTTTCCATTAAGATCGAAATGCTTCCAGGCAGGTGAAGAAAAACGTCGTTTCTTTGGCCTATATTTTTCACCCTTCTTCGTTTTCTCCTTTGGAGAAGATGTGTCTTCATCACTAAACTCATCTGATTCCACATCGTGAACATCATAGTCTTCCATATCCATTTGAATTGGTTTCTGTAAAAACAAATAATATTTTTTTACAATGTCACTATCATCAAATAACACGTACAACAAACGTAAGGTCTCATTATCTCCATCTCTATCTCACACACACTTATTTTATTTAATACATGTTACCTATACACACACCTATTCATGACTCCTAAAGAATACGTTCATGCATGATTACATGATTCATTGATTAGAATAATAAATTAACTTACGTAACTTGTAACAAAAATTTGACTTACAGTATTGAAAGACGACAATGGTGGCGTGCGGCTCAATATTGAAAACAGTTTTGTTTTTGGGATTTAGTAAAGCACACAATTAGCAAATTAGGGTTTTGATCAAAAAACAAATATATAGAAAATATATCAAATTATTATTTTTAGAAAGATAAATTTTTAAATAAAATCTCTAATTAATTAAATGTAAAGTTTCAGGCTTTTCGAGCTACCCCGAGCCCGATTGGGCTAAGCCCAAATAACACACTAGCCCGAAAGGCCGGATTTTTTTTGGGCTTATATTTCTAGGCCCGAGCCCGGTACATTTAGGGCCGGACCGGGCTTTAACCCTAATTGACATTCCTATGGTAGACTTGTTTGATACGTTATAGACTTATTATCTGGATTTTTTTCTTTTTCTCAAGTATGCGACGGGCGACGAACTACGGGTCTGAAGAGTCATTGGGCGATGCGATGGAAGGGAAGTCAAGATTTGTTTATCAAAAAAATTGTGTGTAGATTTGTTTACTACTTGAATAATGGCAAATTTGAATACTTGGTGGCCGATTTAATTTTAGGGTTTTGTAGATTTATTTGAATGGTGGCCGATTTGCTTGAAAACGTGGTTGATTCCCAACAGATATGCTTCGTCGCCTCCTTCCGGCGAAAACGTGGTTGATTCCCGACATACGATATGGTAGACTTGTTTTCAACGATTTGGTAGATTTGTTTAATACATTTGCGGTATACTTGTTTTCAACGATTTGGTAGATTTGTTTAATACGTTTGTGGTAGACTTGTTTAATACGTTGTGGTAGACTTGTTTAAAATCTTGGTGGTAGACTTGTTTAATACGTTGTGGTCGACTTGTTTGATACGTTGTGGTAGACATGTTTGATACGTTGTGGTAGACTTCTTTCCTGCGCTGAAACTTCACCTCCGTGAGATCCCCACTTCATCTTTGAGAGGCGTGATCCCCACTTCTCTGTCTTATCACGTACTTACCTTCATCATCAAATCACAAACGAAAAACAACTCTATCAGGAGGAAAGTTTTAAAGAAGAAAAAGAATGTGTGACAAGGTTTCAACACGTACATGGCTTGATAGGGTTTTGGTTTCGAGGGTATAGCTAGTTGTTGGATGTTTGAAAAAGTCTTAAGATGACTAAGTCAAGCGTGTTTTTAGGAGCTTGAATAAGTATTTTTTGTTGAAGTTTGTTTCCGTTTTTCATTCCTGAAGTTTCTCTTTAATCGTTGTAAGGCTTCTATAAAAGCTAGTGTACTCATCTTGGTTCAATAACACGAAATCATTCAGACTACACTTCATATATTGAGAGCAAACTTATAGTTCTGGTTCCTTTAATAGTCAGTATTTTCTGTTGAAGTTTGTAGGTGTGATATATTAAACTGATTTGGTTTTACTTTAATTCTATCTTTGTGTAGTAGTATTTTTAGTCCAATAATTTAATAAAATTAATTTGAAATAAATATGCCAATGAATAAAAAAGGAATTTCAAATTGTTTTGTCTACAATCTGGTGGTTTATGTGTTTAAGTGCAATACGGTTAATTTAAATATGGCATTTAAATAGAGTTTTTGATATAAATCTAAAACCGCAAAAAGAATGCATCCAAGTGATATGGTTTTTAATGCACTTGCTAGTTTTTATTACAAACCGCAAAAACATGGGTAGACTGTAAATTATAGAAGATTTGATTCTATATGGTTACTCACCGCAATAAGAGATAGAGAGAGAACACAATCAATTATCCATTAACAACTACATATCCATTGACAATACTTTAAACTTGTGATTTAAGATGGAATGAAACATTAACCCCATAAAAAAAATTATTTAACAAAATAAATCTACCATCGTTACAATAAATCTACCATCAAACACTAAATTTTTTTCATACTTAGCATATTTGGGTGCCTGGTTTTTTCGTAGATCTGAGATTTAGTGTAGGGCAAAAACGTCATTTCTCATTCTGGAAAAAGTTAAATGTCTACTGTTGGTGGTGAGTTTAGCACTCCCCAGTTTAGCCCGGTTTGAACCGAGACCGGCCCAATTGATCCCGGTTGATGACGGTTTGAACCCCGAAAGAAAAATCACGAAACGGTCGCCGACCTCCGAACTTGAAAGAATGGTCCTCGAGAGACAATTAACCGACAAGATCGGTAAAGAATCCGAATGATTACCGAACTTGAATCTAGATCGGCGAATCACGCCCTAATCGACGACGGTTCAAGATCGGTAAAGAGAGAATCTGAATGAATGCCGTACTTGAATCTAGGTCGGCGAATCACGCCCCGATCGACGACGGTTTAAGATCGGTAAAAAGAGTCCAAAACGACCAACCATCGAGCTCGATGAAGGCCGAACTTAATTCCTTATTTCGAACCGAGATCGTTCTAGTTAATCCCAATCGACGACGGCTCGAGATCGGTAAAGAAAAAAAGACATCATGCAACTACCGACCTGCGATGTGCCGAGCTCGTAGGTATCAACCTGTCGTAATCAGAACCCACTTCCGGGATTCACGGAACTTTACGGGAAACACGGAAAAGGAAGATTAATTAGTTTTCTAATCCGGGATTCGCGGAGCTTTTCCGGGATTCGGGGAACCTGTCGAAGCCGCCGAGGAGGCTTATAAATAACGAAGCCCCGATTACATTGAAGAAAAAGAAAAAATAGATTTTAGAGAGAGAAAGTGAGAGCTCGAAATCTGATTTCGACTTCATTATCGACTTATGAATATTTTTGTAAACTCCGGCGAGTTCGACTTAATAAAAACGAGATACCGATCAACTTTCAACTCTTTTTATCCTTGTGTGATTTATACGATCAACAATTGGCGCTAGAAGGAGGGGGGTCTCCGACCTTGAGGTTAATGATCGATCTCCGAGTCTCTTTCGATAAAACACGACGATGACGGAAGCTACGACGACCCCGATACTCGATGGCAGCGGTTCCACGCTTGGCGATAACGATACCCAAAACAACGGACTCGACAATCTCAATCCTGGAAACCGCGCTCAGACGGACAACAACGATCATCCATCACTTATTCCGCCAGGCACCACTACTGCGACCCAGGCACCAGTCGACCAAACCACTCTCTTAATGGCCTTAACAATACAACTCACCGAACTCTCCAAAAAGAACGATGAACGGTTCAACTCTCTATTCGCCAACCAGACGGAACTTCGAGACCAGGTCGGCGAACTCAGACAGAGCCCATCATCTTTCCGACCCGATGAAGTAACACCTCCTCTTCGCCGAAGCCTTATCACCGAGCTAAATCGAAATCGGAGCACAACAGCTCGGTTTCCCGCGTTAAGATCTGCCGATAGCCCAGAAACACATATCACCAATCAGGCATCTCTGGATCAAGAATTCGAGAACGTCAAAGCCCAACTTCAAGACATGAAATCCAAGTTCCACCGAGCTACCAGTTCGGCGCCCGAGATTGACCGCGTTATTCAAGAAACCCAAAAAACACCATTCACACATCGGATCATCGACACACCAATCCGACGATTGGAAAAGATCAAAATCACACCGTACGACGGGCACACCGACCCTCGCCATTTCATGACTTCGTTCGGCATCATGATGAACCGCTTTCGATTTGACACCAAGGAGGAGAAAGATGCCGCAACTTGCCAACTCTTCGTGGAGAACCTCAACAGAACCGCGCTCGACTGGTTCTCACAGCTAGATGCGCACTCGGTCGACAATTATACCGAACTGTCTACCAAGTTTCTCAAACGCTTCACCATGTTCATCAAACAAAAAACTCGGAACGCCGACCTATGGGCCCTCGAGCAGAAAAGCGACGAACCGTTGCGTGATTTTATGAACAGATTCAAAGCAATAGTGTCTAACTGCACCATCGACGATGAAGCCGCGATCGAAGCCCTTTACAAGGCGACCTGGTATAAATCGGATTTTCACAAGGAGATCAAGCGCAACTGGCCGAACACTCTATATGACATCTTACACAAATCGCACATCTACATCCTTGAACAAGAAGAAACAGCCGCAAAGGATAAGCAATACGCTCTTTCGAAGCAAGTTGCACCCAGAGACAAGCCAAGAGATGAGTATCGCGAGAACCGACCCCATTACGAAAGGCGAACCATGACCCAACAAGTCAGCACTATTCAGCCACAACATTGGAATACATGGGTCCGGCCCGAGCTACCGAACGAGCCGACTTCAAGCGAAGAACCGTTCTGCCAATTTCACAACAGAGAAGGTCACATCACCGAAGAATGCCGACACCTCAAAGATTTCCTCTTGTTGAAGTACAAAAAGGGCGAAGTCCCAGTCGGGGCAGCATTCCGGCATGGCAATAGATTTCACCGTAATGAAAATAATGAAGGTCGTCGGTCGAACGCCGCCGGAAATTTGGGACAAAGGATTAACACGGAGCAACCAAAACGAGATCGTGAGGACCAACCCGAAAATCAGAACATCCCGCAAGTCCAAAAGCGCGTTAACATGATTATGGGAGCCCTTGAATCCTGTAATTACTCAGTTCGGGCGATCAAAGAACACAACAGAGAAGTAATTGCGGCGCGACGCCATAACCGAGTTGTAGAAGGCGGGGTATCGGTAACTTTCTCTGAGGCCGATACGGAGGGTCTCCACATGCCGCACAACGACCCTCTAGTCGTTAATTTGCTTATCGGGGACGTTGCTGTCGGGAGAATCCTTATCGACACCGGCAGCTCGGTAAACGTGATATTCAGCAGACATTGAGAGACATGGATTTCCCGGACTCCAACATTAAAGAAAACAACAGACCATGACCGCGGGAACTGTCAAAATACCGATCTATGTCGGCGGACTTGTAAGAATGGTCAAATTTTTGGTCCTCGACAGGCCGGCGATCTACAATGTCATCCTCGGGACACCTTGGATCCACACGATGAAGGCCGTTGTCTCGACCTACCATCAATGCTTGAAATTCCCAACACCATCCGGAGTCTTCACCCTCAAGGGCGATCAGATAATGTCCCGAACATGTTATATCAACGAATGCAAACTTAGGACGGCAGCCCGAACGTGCGTCATCGACGCGAACAGAGCTTCGGCAGATCCATTTGATCGAAAGATGGATCCCGACTTGCCCAGGCGCGAGACAATCATCCAGGTCAGTATCGACGAGCAAAATCCCGAAAGATGCGTCGGTATCGGAGCTGAACTGGATGAAGAATTCAAAAGCGATCTGATCCGTTTCCTCAGAAGGAACGTCTCGACATTCGCGTGGACAATAACGGATATGATTGGAATTAACCCAAAAATCGCGTGTCATGAGCTCGGCATTGACACTACCTTCAAACCGATCAAGCAGAAAAGACGTAAGCTCGGCCCAGAAAAGGCACAGGCCGTCAATGACGAAGTTGAACGTTTACTCGCGGCAGGCTTAATCACCGCGGTCAGATACCCATAATGGTTAGCTAATCCGGTTGTTGTGAAAAAGAAGAACGGAAAATGGAGAATTTGCGTTGACTTCACCGACCTTAACAAAGCTTGCCCAAAAGATAGCTTCCCGGTTCCGCACATCGATAGATTGGTGGAATCCACAGCCGGTAACGAACTCCTATCCTTCATGGATGCCTTCTCAGGATACAACCAAATACTTATGCACCCCGACGACCGACAGAAAACATCTTTCATCACGGATCGAGGCATCTATTGCTACAAAGTCATGCCGTTCGGATTAAAGAATGTCGGAGCAACATACCAACGACTCGTCAATCGAATGTTCGCTAGTCAACTCGGTAAGACTATGGAAGTATACATCGATGACATACTCGTCAAGTCCCTTGTCGCTAAAGATCATATCGGCCACCTCAACACGTGTCTCGATATACTTAACGAATACAGTATGAAACTTAACCCGAACAAGTGTACATTCGGGGTGACCTCCGGAGAGTTTCTCGGCTATATCATAACTCAGAGGGGAATCGAGGCCAACCCCAAGCAAATCTCGGCGATCATCGACCTGCCATCCCCAACAACTAACGAGAAGTTCAGCGATTGACTGGCCGTATCGCCGCGCTTAATCGATTCATCTCCCGATCGACAGACAAATGCCTACCTTTCTATCAACTACTCCGTGGTAACAAACATCATGAATGGGACGACAAATGCGAAGACGCATTTAAACAGCTTAAGAAGTACATATCGACTCCCCCGATCTTGGCCAAACCTGAGAACGGAGAAACTCTCTACCTTTATATCGCGATTTCCATGTCGGCTGTCAGCGGGGTACTGGTTCGGGAAGACCGAGGCGAGCAGAAGCCTATTTTCTACGTTAGCAAGTCGTTAGGCGAGGCCGAGGCACGATACCCCACACTTGAAAAACTCGCCCTTGCCGTGGTCACCGCAGCCCGAAAGCTTCGGCCGTACTTTCAATCACCGTCCTCACCGACCAACCCCTGCGAGCTATTCTACACAGTCCGGGTCAGTCAGGCAGACTCGCCAAATGGGCAATCGAGCTAAGCGAATACGATATCGATTACAAAATTCGGACGACTATCAAATCACAAGTACTCGCCGATTTCCTCATCGAACTGCTGCAAGAATTTATCAATACCGACATCTCGACCACCGAGCAATGGATCCTGCACGTCGACGGGTCATCCTCCCATCGCGGGTCGGGAGTAGGCATCCGTCTACAGTCGCCAACTGGAGAAATCTTGGAGCAATCGTTCCGGCTGGAATTCAATGCATCAAACAACGAAGCCGAGTACGAAGCACTAATCGCCGGACTACGACTGGCTAAAGCCATCAGAGCGACTCGGGTACATGCGTATTGCGACTCTCAGCTCGTCGCAAGCCAATTCAGCGGAGAATACGACGCGAAGAACGAACGAATGGATTCATACCTCAAACTCGTAAAGGAGCTCGCCACCGATTTAAGGTCTTTCGACCTTACCAAAATTCCACGAGGGGAGAACGCGTCTGCCGAGGCACTCGCCGCCCTTGCATCCAGCTCGGACCCCCATTTGAAGCGAACAATCCCGGTCGAAAGCATTCCAAAACCGAGCATCGAGAAACTAGAAGCGTGTCTAGTAACAACGCGCGGCCGTAATTACGACGAACAACCGGCTGCAAAACTCAAAACGAGAAAGACTCGAAAAGTACCATCCCGGCAGATCAACCTGGAAACTACTCCCGAGCTAGATTTCACGCAAAATCCCGATCTACGGGATCAGTCCGACGATGACAACAATGTGGAATCTGAGGGACTTCACCTCCCGATTGATATTGAGGCCAAAGAAGACGAGGAACCCGAGGATTGGACTACCGAACTCAAGATGTACATCAGCGACGGACAGGTCCCAACGGACAGATGGGCAGCTCGGCGACTTAAGATGAGAGCAGCCTCGTACGTCGTCCTCGATGGGGAATTATTCCGATGGAGCGCCGCGGGAGTCCTGCTGGTAAGCGTACCGAGTAACAACACTGACAAAGTCATGAGAAAGGTGCACGAAGGAACAGGAGGAAATCATTCCGGAGGGCACTCCCTTGGTCTGAAAATAAAAAAGGCCAGTTACTATTGGCCGACCATGTTGAAAGACTGTGAGAAGTTCGTCGCAAAATGCGACAAGTGCCAATGACACGGTCCGATGATCAATCTACCTACCGAACTGTTAGCAACGTCAACTGCACCTTACCCTTTTATGCGATGGGCGATGGACATCATCGGTCCACTACGGCGTTCAACGACACAGAAGCAGTTTATCCTCGTTATGATCGATTACTTCACCAAATGGGTTGAGGCCGAATCGTACGTCGAGATACAAGCTCTCAATGTTCAGAATTTTGTCTGGAAATATATCATATGCCGACACGGAGTGCCATATGAGATCATCACCGACAATAGACCACAATTCATTTCAACGTCGTTCGGTGACTTTTGTGCAAAGTGGAAAATCCGACTAAGTTTCTCAACACCAAGATACCCACGAGGTCGACATTTTGAAGATGGTGACCTTGTTCTAAAAAAAGTTTTCCAAGGGACCGAAGAGAAAAACGCTGGTAATGCGGGTCGTCAAACCGGGCGTCTACGAACTTATGAAGATGGACGGAACCCCGATCTCGAGATCATGGAACTCAATAAATCTCAAACGCTATTATTACTAAGTTCGGCATCGTAAAAAAAATGTAAGATGAACTACGATTGGCTTGATCCCTCTCACGGGGGTACGTAGGCAACCCACCACGGGTGCAGCTGTGACTAATAAAATTTTTATTCCGCATCCTCACAAAGCCGAACTTGAAAAGTTCGCATATTCGAAAGCCGAACTCGTAAAGTTCGCACCGTAAGCCGAACTCGAAAAGTTCGCACCTTCAACAAAAAGCCGAACTTGAAAAGTTCGCATCTTCGCAAACCGAACTCGAAAAGTTCGCACCTTCAAAAAAAAAAAAAAAAAAAAAAACCGAACATGAAAAGTTCGCCCTTTCAAAAAAAAACCGAACAACAAAAAGTTCGCCCTTTTTCTCGTTTAATGGTTTTCTTTCCCGGGTTTTGTTCAAACCATCCGAGTTTCGTTTTTTGGGTCGGATCTTGGATAAACGCAATTTTTAAAACGCGATTTGTTTTAGTCAACCGCAGTTTCACATGATTAATTTTAAATGTGGAATTAAGCATAATAAAATAGTTTGGATGGTTTAGTGATTAGATTTACAAGATTGAAGGGTTTAGTGATGAGGTTGAAAGTTGGGGGGGGGGGGGGGGNGGGGGGGGGGGGGGGGGGGGGGGGGGGGGGGGGGGGAATAGATTGGGTAACACTAGTTGAAGGGGTTTACCGAAGTCAACCCAAAATACAAAATGACACTTTTTGTAGAACAAAATTGAAGTCTTAAAATAACGCTCTTTGTGAAACAAAATGAGTATAAGTTTAGAAAAAATTGAAAATGTAAATGATAATTACATGTGGTGTAATTGAATTCGATCGTTTATTCATCATTTGTAATAGAGCTAGAGCAAAACAAATTCATGATTATGATGTAATAGATGACAAAAAACAAAAAAAGAAAACATTGGAAAGATATGATGCAATGAACCAAAAGACTGTCTATAGATCGAAAGGAACTAAGACTATGATGCAGATGCAGTGAAACAAAAATCCAATTTTAGTTCTATTGCTTTAGTGTATTAATTAGAAAGAAAAACTTATTTAGTATATTGATAAAGGTAAAGTAGATCTTTTAATAGTTTTTTATATATATAAAATGACACTTTTTGTAAAACAAAAATGAAGTCTTAAAATGACATTTTTTGTGAAACAAAAGAGAGTATAAGTTTAGAAAACATTGAAAATGTAAATGATAATTACATGTGGTGCAGTTGAAATTGATATACTATGATGCAGATGCAGTGAAACAAAAATCCAATTTTAGTTCTATTGCTTTAGTGTATTAATTAGAAAGAAAAACTTATTTAGTATATTGATAAAGGTAAAGTAGATCTTTTAATAGTTTTTTATATATATAAAATGACACTTTTTGTAAAACAAAAATGAAGTCTTAAAATGACATTTTTTGTGAAACAAAAGAGAGTATAAGTTTAGAAAACATTGAAAATGTAAATGATAATTACATGTGGTGCAGTTGAAATTGATCGTTTATTCATTGTAATATAACTAGATCAAAAATTTACTTATTATGATGTAATAGAAGACAAAAAACAAAAAACAAAAAACATTAGAGAGATATGATGCAATGAACCAAAAGACTATTTATAGATCGAAAGGAACTACGACTATGAGTACGACCCATGCTTGTGTGATCATGCACAAACCCAAGATGCCTCACTTTGACCACGAAAACAAAATGTTGCATCTTATCCAACCTACTCTAGAAGCCACCCAATGACTAGCAAAAAAATATCTCTTGTTATTTGAATCACAATACCCCCATCACTTGATTTCTCTTGGGAGATAATAAATCATTGAGATATATCCTCTGAAAATTTTCTTGCAAAAATGTGCTTGAAACGATTTAAAATCATGCCTAATTGCATGCTATCCAATAACCCGATTTAACCGTATATTTACCCGATTTGGTAAAATGTCATCTTAATGTATCCACTATAAAAAAAACTCTTTTTGTAAGTATGAATTACAAAAGAAGGAAAAGAAGTTCAACAGTTCCACATGCCATGTTCAATAAAATTTAGACCCAAAAAAACAATAAAAGGCCTTAATAAAATCAAATGAAGAAACAATACAATCAACATAGAAATATATATATATATATATATATATATATAACAAAAATTCAATAATACAACAATCAACTTCAAATCTTATGAAGTATTGTTATTCAACTATTTAAAACCTAGCTATGTCAGCAAGAAAAATCACAACTTTAACACAAAACATCGTATATTACGATCTCAAGCAAAAATACAAACAATTGATGAAATTATTGAAATAATTCAAAGAGATAGAACTAACCATCAAGTTTGATATGAAGATCCAAGCCTCCGTTTGAGTAACGCCGAATATCACGAGTTTGTCATTCCAAACAATAGAAGTTGGGCGGTTAAATTGTAGAATGTTACTTACTGAGAGTTATGCAGTCACAATCCTCGAGGTATCTCTTCCGGCATCCTTTTACATCATTGATTAATTTGTACACAATATGGTCCAAAGTGCGTGGAAAACTCATGTTCACAAATTTGGAAAACTTATCGCTAGCTACCGCAACAGAGAGGTGTTCCTCACGCACCCTTCTGTCATGTTGGGATTCTTCAGCTCAAACCCTTCGATACATGTACACCTCGATGGCACGTTCATGTCACAATAAACCAAAAGAAACAATAAGAGGTCTTAATAAAATCAAATGAAGAAACAGTATAATCAACATAAAAATATATATATATATATAAAACAAAAAAAATCAATAATACAACAATCAACTTCAAATCACAACAAAATGCATCATTTATGATGAATCTAGATGTTTTCGTGACACCATATTATTATTTTTTTAATTGAATGTAAAATTTATTCAAGATAAAAAAAAAAAGAACCGTTTGTGCGACTTTGATTTGAGCTTTTAATAGAATCTTAAAGTTTAGATAAATAAATCTTCCTCAGCTTTTTGTCGCGAACCAGATTTGGAGTGCCTCGCCAAACTTGTTATCTCCCAATTCACGAATCGAAAGGAGCTTGTTTCGGATCTGTTTGTCAATGAGGGTGACTATACGGGTTGAAGAAATAGGGGATTCGCCATGCCTGCGACCATTTCTCTCCTTCCAAATACAATGGATGGTGGCTTGAAAAGCATACCAAAACAAGAGTAGAGGAATACGGTCAAGCTGAGAATCGGATAGCAGTTGAATCAGATTGTTCCAATCCAATGAGAAGCGACCTTTAAGCAAGCCTTTCGTTAACCGAGCCCAAATTTCTGCAAAGAATAGACATGAGAAAAACATATGATTTTGTGTCTCCAAGGGATCCTGACGGAGAATACATGTTGGATTTATTTATCCATTCCAGTTCAGCAAACGGTCACCCGTTGACAAACGATTATGGATTGTGAGTCAAGCGAACACCGAGACTTTTGGAGTCGAATGTGGGAACCAAAAACCTTTATGCGATTACGTTATATGAATCTTATGAAGTATTGTTATTCAACTGAATTACTTGCAAACTATCAACTGTTATTCAACTATTTAAAGTATGTCTCCTATCTATCAACTGATTCACAGTTATGTTGGGACTAATATCAGGGATCCAAGAATACTTAAACCTATTTCTTTTAATCATTCTATTAGAGTAATGATCAACTGATTTAAAACTGATTGAGCTGGTTTAGTGTTGGTTTAATGTATAGCATTACTTGGTTAAGTTTCCTTCAGCTTAATCATGTATATATACCACATTTGTACATTCATTTGAGCGACTCTAACAAACAAATAGAGTTTTTTCTTCCTCCATTGTTTCTTGTTCAAACTTCTTCAATCTTCTTCGAGCTGGATTCTTCAGCAATAAGTGCTTCGATTACTCAGCTGGTTTCCGATTTCATGTTCAGGTTGATTTTCGCAATGATTGAGCTTCTCTCGCTCATTTCTTTATTTTTCTTATTTCTGCTTTTCCTTCCTTTTTGGATCTAGAATCAACGCCGTTTCTCGTTTACTCACCTCATATCGGCTTGATTTCTCTTCGTCGTGGTCAATTTCTTCATCGGAAATGGCACCGTCTAATCTCAATATTGCGGACAATACTGCGATTCCAGCTCTATCGCAATCTCTCGATCAATATGAAAATCCATATTTCCTCTATGCGTCGGATCATGCTGGGTTGGTTCTCGTCTCCGATCGTCTCTCCTCCGGCTCGGAATTCCATTCTTGGCGTCGTTCTGTTCGAATGGCTCTCAATGTCCGAAACAAATTTGGCTTCATAGACGGTACTATTCCTAAACCTCCTTCGGATCATCGGGATGTTGGTTCTTGGTCTAGGTGTAATGATATGGTCTCTACATGATTGATGAATTTTGTATCGAAGAAAAATTGATCAGAGTTTGCTTTTTATGCCTACGGCTGAAGCAATTTGGATGAATCTTATGTCTAGATTCAAACAGGATGATGCACCAAGAGTCTATGAAATAGAACATCGTCTGAGTTCAATAATGCAAGGTTCGATGGATGTCAGTACTTATTATATTGAATTACTAACTCTTTGGGAGGAATACAAAAACTTTGTGGAATTGTCGGTTTGTACTTGTGGTAAATGCGAATACAATGCTGCAAATCTTTGGGAAAAACTTTAACAATGAAGTCGTGTGACTAAGTTTCTAATGGGGTTAAATAAAGTATTTGAGCCAACCAGAAGACATATCTTGATGTTAAAACCTATTCCCTCGATTGAAGATGTCTTTAACATGGTAACACAAGATGAAAGACAAAAGTGTATCAAGCCATCTACAAAGTTGGAAAATGTAGCATTTTAGACGTCTATGGATTCTGTTGCTGGTGGTTACAATTGACCTTATGAGAATACTGCTTATGCAGCTGCCTATAGACCTCAGCAACAACGACCATATTGTACTCATTGTGGTAGGAGTGGACACACTATTCAGAAGTGTTACAAGCTTAATGGTTATCCTCCTGGTCATAAGATGTCTTATAAATCTTTTCCTCAGCCTAATCAACAATCATTTCAGCCTCGTGGTCAATTTTAGGCTGGTCCTCGTCCCAGTTTTCTACCACAATCTCAGTTTCAACAGTCTTCATTTCCTAAGTTTGGTACAATGGCTAATGCAGTAACTGGATCAGCTCCAACTGCAAGTAACCTTGATCTTACTCAATTCAGTAATGATCAAGTTCAATCTCTTATTCATCATCTCAATGCTCATGTACGGATTCTATAGCATGCCAATCCTTTCCCTACATCTTCTATTACTGAAAATGGAGTCATGGCTGCTACATCTACATCTGGTAATGTCTCAATAGTGTTTCCCTCTTCTAGTCTCCGTTTTGAGAATCATTCATTTACATTTCAACATCACTGTCTTTCTTCCCATTATCCTATTCTTCTTAATGGTGCTTAGATAATTGACAGTTGAGCCACTAGCCATGTATGTTCAGACTTGTTAATGTTTAGTGAAACTTTTCTTGTCACAGGAGTAACAGTCTCACTTCCAAATGGCACTAGTGTTCCTATTACTCACACATGCACTGTGCATATCTCTACTCATCTAGTGATGCATGATGTTCTTTATATTTCCACTTTCAAATTCAATTTGTTAAGTGTTAGCTCTATGTTGAAACATAATCAATGCTCAGCTCACTTTTATACAGATTCTTGCTATCTTCAGGACAATACTCAGGATTTGGCGATTGGTAGAGGCCATCTTATACACAGTCTTTATATTCTATAGATTGCTCTTATATATTCCTCTACCAACTTATGTGGATCCTTGTTAGAGGATGGACATCTTTGGTACCAACGCCTAGGACATCCATCTCCTCTCAAGTTACATCATATTTCAGGTTCTTTACATATGTCTAAGTCTAGTATTACACATTGTAATGTCTGTCCTTTAGCTAAACAAAAGAGATTACCATTTGTTTCTCATCATCGTATGTATGAGTCTCCATTTGATCTTGTTTATTTAGATATTTGGGGACCTTTTTTAGTAGAGTCTGTAAAGGGATATATATATTTTCTTACCGTTGTTTATGATTGTACCAGAGTTACATGGCTTAACATGTTGAGAAATAAAAGTGATGTTGCTTCTGTTTTCCCAGCTCTCATCCAACTTGTCAAAACTCAATATCAATCTGTTATTAAAACTATTCGTAGTGATAATGCACCAGAACTTGCCTTTACTCAATTTGTAACGCCCGCGTTCCGGAATAATTGATTATTTGGGGAAAATAATTAATTCGGGTGGTTCCGGGGTAGTATCGATCGATACTAGCCTTGTATTGATCGATACCTGTCGGGGTAGTATCGATCGATACT
>PKMM01037675.1:645412-723784 GCA_002933915.1 Eutrema heterophyllum
TATTATGTATGACGCCTGAATCCTTCAGCTACATCTAAAGAATCCCAACCATTACACTAGAAGAAGATAGGCAACTACCTTGACCAACCAAAACAAATGAAGNCAGGAGTATCTAGATGAGTTCGTGATCATCTTTATCGATGATATCTTGGTGTATTCGAGGAGCCGGGAGGAGCATGAGGTGCATCTGCGTGTGGTTCTGTCGAAGCTGCGGGAACATGAGTTAATTGCTAAGTTGAGTAAGTGTAGCTTCTGGCAGCGGGAGATCGGTTTTCTGGGTCACATTGTCTCTGCGGAGGGAGTGTCGGTAGATCCGGAGAAGATCCAGGCCATTAGTACTTGGCCGAGGCCGAGGAATGCTACTGAGATTCGGAGTTTTCTCGGGTTGGCGGGGTATTATCGACGGTTCGTCAAGGGTTTCGCGAGTCTGGCCAAGCCTATGACGAAGCTGACGGGAAAGGATGTTCCTTTCGTGTGGTCCTCGGTGTGTGAGGAGAGTTTCGCGGAACTGAAGACCATGTTGACTAGTACTCCAGTATTGGCGCTGCCTGAGTCGGGCGAGCCTTACGTGGTGTACACCGATGCGTCGGGAGTGGGTCTTGGCTGTGTGTTGATGCAGCGGGGGAAGGTTATTGCCTATGCTTCGCGGCAGCTGCGGAAGCATAGGGGCAACTACCCTACCCATGACCTGGAGATGGCTGTAGTAGTTTTCGCTTTAAAGATTTGGAGATCTTATCTTTATGGCGGAAAGGTGCAAGTGTTCACAGATCATAAGAGCTTGAAGTACATTTTCACTCAGCCTGAGTTGAATTTGAGGCAGAGGCGCTCGATGGAGCTAGTGGCCGATTATGATCTGGAGATAGCTTACCATCCTGGTAAGGCTAATCTGGTTGCGGATGCGTTGAGTCGGAAGCGGGTGGCTTTGGCTCGGGAGCTCGAGATTGAGTCTTTGGTGAGCGAGATTAGCACATTGCGTTTATGTGTTGTATCTCAGGAACCTTTGGGCTTAGAGGCGGCTAACCAGGCGGATCTTTTGAGCAGAGTTCGGTTGGCTCAGGAAAAAGATGAGGGTTTGGTTAAGGCTTCGAGAGCGGAGGGTTCTGAGTATCAGGTATCTGCGAACGGCACTATCCTTGTTAGTGGGAGGGTATGCGTACCTTTGGATGAGGATTTGCGGCGAGAGATCCTGAGTGAGGCTCATTCGAGTATGTTCGCGATTCATCCAGGAGCGACTAAGATGTACCGCGATCTCAAGCGCTATTATCATTGGGTCGGGATGAAGAAGGATGTTGCTAACTCGGTCGCGTCGTGCAACGTGTGCCAGTTAGTGAAGGCGGAGCACCAGGTCCCGAGTGGTTTGTTGCGGAGTTTACCCATTCCAGAGTGGAAGTGGGATATGATCACGATGGATTTCGTGGTGGGTTTACCAGTTTCTCAGACCAAGGATGTTGTTTGGGTCATCGTTGATCGATTGACCAAGTGTGCGCGTTTTCTGGCCATTAAGAAGACCGATGGGGCAGCGGTTTTGGCTAGAAAGTACGTGCAGGAGATTGTGAGACTGTATGGAGTACCGGTGAGCATTGTCTCGGACCGGGATCCTAAGTTCACATCGGAGTTCTGGAAGGTGTTTCAGGCGGAGATGGGCACGAAAGTACACTTGAGCACGGCGTATCATCCTCAGACAGATGGGCAGTCCGAGCGGACCATCCAGACTCTGGAGGATTTGTTGAGGATGTGCGTGCTGGATTGGAGTGGTCACTGGGTGGATCACTTGAGCTTGGTAGAGTTTGCGTATAACAATAGCTACCAGGCGAGTATTGGGATGGCTCCATATGAGGCTCTGTATGGGAGGCCATGTCGTACCCCCTTGTGTTGGAGACAAGTGGGGGAGAGGAGCACTTTGGGTGCGAGTTTTGTTCAGGAAACCACGGAGAAAATCCGGGTTTTGAAGCTGAACATGAAAGAGGCCCAGGATCGGCAAAAGAGTTATGCCGATAAGAGGCGGAAAGAGCTTGTGTTTGAGGTGGGAGATAGTGTGTATCTCAAGATAGCTTTACTGAGAGGTCCGAACAGGTCCATTACTGCGACTAAGTTGAGTCCGAGGTATATGGGGCCGTTCCGGATTGTATAGCGTGTTGGACCGGTAGCGTATCGGTTGGAGTTACCCGCGGCTATGCAAGCATTTCATAAGGTCTTCCATGTGTCGATGCTGAAGAAGTGTTTGTATAGGGGTGACGAGGTATTGGCTGAGATTCCGTCAGATCTCCAGCCCAATATGACCGTTGAGGCGAGACCTGTGAGAGTTCTCGAGCGGAGGGTCAAGGAGCTTCGTCGGAAGAAGATTCCGATGATGCGAGTTCTGTGGGACTGTGACGGGGTGCAGGAGGAAACTTGGGAGCCAAAGGCTAGGATGGAAGCGAGGTTACGGAAGTGGTTCCAGAAGCAAGCTACGGCTTGAGTTCCATCGAGAGGTTCCAGTTGGGTTGTAGATGTATGCTTCGTGTGTTTCATTTTGTATTTCCGTTGTGTAGAACGATGTTACATTATGATGTGTAATAAGATTAGTATTTCTTATTATTGGTGACTTTGGGAGTCACGGTTTCGCATTACGTTTGGGGTAAAAAGCGTTAATGCAAGAGAGTAATAAGATGGATGTTCTTATTGCTGTTGTGAGCGTTGCGTGTTTTCAGTTAAGTTTGTTCGGATAAATGAGTCAAGTGACGGGACCGGGTTCATTCACTTAGCGGTTCTATGTGGTGGGTCGGATTGCAGGCGTATGGTACTTGTTTGTTTTATTACGTTTGTATTGATGACCTACTGCAGCGAGTTGTTGGGTTTAGAGCTAGCCTAGTCGTAGTTGTCTTGGCAAGTTTCTCTAAAGCAAGCCGACACTGGAGGGTGCGCAAGGGCGGTGCGATGGCCTGGTTGTTGGTTATGCACGGCAGATATTCCGGGTACGGAATAAGGGTGATGCCGGTATTACCTTGCGAGGATTTACACGGATCACGGGAGGTAGTTCAGTCGAGATGCTTATAGATGTGTGACTTATTGCTCGTTGAGAGGACTAGTTCCTCTGGTACCGATAGCTCGCAGGACTGTGTGTCTTGAGAGTGTGACTGGCGATGTACCCAGGCTCGGGAGGTTTATAGCCTAGAGTGATACGTGATACCGTGGATTCGTAAGGAGTATGTCCTAGACGTAGGATATATTGCCTAGAATTGAGTGGTATGGGGTATCGAGACTCTTACAGGTTACATTACCGAGTGGAGTGGTACGGCAGATACCCAGAACTCTAGGTTTAGATTTCGCGTAGGTTGTGAGTCGCAGGGGAGTATCGATCGATACCAGTCCTTTGTTGGTAGACTTGAGTTGTCTTAGTATCGATCGATACCAGGTGTTGTTTCAGTATCGATCGATACCAATTCCTTGTCGGTGGACTCTTGTTGTGTTAGTATCGATCGATGCCAGGGGTGTATCGGTCGATACCAGTCCCTTGTCGGGAGACTTGTATTGTTTGGGTATCGATCGATACCAGGGGTGTATCGATCGATACCAGTTGCTGGTTGTGCCTTGAAAGCGTGTTGTGTGTTTACTTTTCGGGCTGGGTGTTTAGCTTTTCTTGGAGTAGAATTGCTAGGCGTTGGTTTAGTTTTTCATGGAGTTGAATTACTAATTGTGCTGGAAGTTGTAATTGGTGTTAATTAATTCTTCGTATTGTTATTTGCTGATTGTTGTGCTTGTTGTTAGCCTGTTGTTGGGAGGATCAATCTCACTCAGCATTTGGTTAGCCAAATGTTGATGCATCACTTTTGTCGATGCAGGTAAAGATAAGGCGTGATCGTGGAATCGAGGCAGTGAAGAGAGGATTATTAGGACCCGGAGTGTTTATTGTTGTTGTTGTTGCTTTTACTGTTATAGAACTGTTAGCTTGTGTAAGCTGTAGAACGTGTTCTTGTATTGTATAATTAATTCCAGAAGTTTAAACAAAAACAAAAAAAAAAGGAGAGTATGGTCGTTTCACAACTTGTTAAAGAACATGGAATCATTCATCACTTCTCTTGTGCATACACACCACAACAAAACTCTGTTGTTGAACGCAAACATCAACATTTACTGAATGTGTCTATGGCTTTATTGTTCAATCGAATGTTCCTTTGGTTTATTGGACTGATTGAGTTGTTATTGTAGTCTTTTTTATCAATAGAACTCCATCTCTGGTTTTGAACAAACTGTCTCCATATGAGAAATTATGCAAGAAAGCACTTGAATATTCTTTTTTAATAACTTTTGGTTGCTTATGCTATGTTTCTACACTTGCAAAGGATAGGAACAAGTTCATACCTAGGGCTAGACCATGTGTCTTTTAGGATATCCACTATGATTACAAAGGTTATAAATTTTTAGACCTTGATACGAATATGGTTTCTATTTCCATGAATGTCATTTTTCATGAAAATGTGTTCCCTTACCGAAGTAATCCTTCTTTGAACACCACTGATTTGTTTTCCAAGTCTATTTTACCTATGTCGATTCCTCTTGATATATATAATAACATGAACATTTCTGACATACTTGTTGATGCATCTAATACTGAAGTTCATATTGCACATGTCCCTCATACATCTGCATCACACTATAGTGTCTCATCTATATATACCACTAGAGATTGTTCCTCTTGCTACAGGACATGTTTCACTTCCCATTGACAGACCTAAGAGGCAAGTGAAGGCTCCAGGTTACTTATCTAACTATCATTGCAATCGTACTCAAATGTTTTCTACTTCTGCTCTATATCCTCTTTCCTCTGTTCTTACTTACTCCAAACTTTTCCCATCCTATAAATCTTTTGTTATTTCTTGCACTACTGAGACAAAACCACAAAACTTTAAGCAAGCTATAGCTCATCCTCGTTTTTCCAAAGGCTATGGATGTGGAATTGTTTGCTCTTGAGTCTAAGGGAACATGGAGCATTGAATCTTTGCCGCCTGGTAAGCATGTTATTGGCTTCAAATGGGTTTATACTATCAAATATAACTCAAATGGATCTATTGACCGGTATAAGGCACGATTGGTAGCCAAATGATACACTCAGCAAGAGGGCATTGACTATATTGATACTTTTTAACTAGCTAGTGTTAAACTTGTTTTAGGTTTGGCATTTTGCTTTGGATGGACTCTTACTCAAATGGATGTCACCAATGCTTTCTTCCATGGAGACCTGGATGAGGAGATATTCATGAGTCTACCTCAAGGTTATACTCTGATGTGTTGCGTTTTTGACATTTTCCAACTCGTGCTTTTTGTACATAATCGAGTCTTTTTAGAGTGTTTTAGTCTTTTAGGAGTCATTTCAGGTCTAAAAGCATTTCGGGACGGAGTCCGGAGGCCTAGAACGGAAAAACGGCGAAACCGAGCATGAAAAGATGGGATCGATCAATCCACCTCTTGGATCGATCTATCCACAAAACCGGCCAATTGCTGGATCGAGCTCTGACTGATCCAGACCGATCGATCTCTGAAAAAGATGGGATCGATCGATCCACCCTCTATTAACAGAGTAAAAAACGTGTTTCTTACTATTTCACCAAACTTTTATTTCCCTTTGACGCCCAAAACTCAAAAATAAGGGGTCTAATCCCAGATGTATCATATCTTCTTGTCTCTGCACTACTCTCTTTGATCTTGGTGATTTGTAAGCTTGGAAAGCAAACCTTTGATTCTACATATTGGAGAAGATTTCTTAATCTTACTTCTATTTCTGCTTTTGTTAATCATATGTTCTTCATCATCTCTCTGTATTTGTTCTGCAATTAGGAGTGAGTAGTTTCTTAGTTAAGCCAAGGGTGTTAAGGGATTTCATGATTTAACGGTTTAGGATAGATTAAACGGGGATTTATTCGGTGGATTCTTCGTCTAGGGTGTTCTTATTGTTTGAATTAAACTGATCACATAGTTCATGATCTTAGGTTATCTAGCGCACGGGAGTGTTTGTCTAGATGCCGGAATTATCCTAGATGAGCAAAACGTCCTTATCCAACGGGAGTTGATGTTAAGGCGTTCTTGTGAACTTATCAAATCGAACTAGAAAAGCATGCTTAGAACCTTTGAATTCAACGGGAGTTAGTCTTCGCGGTTTTAAGCATAGGGATTAATACTCCAGGAGGAGGTTAATCTATTATTAGGTTTGAGTTCTAGACGATTCTTAATGCAATCCCCTGTTTAAGATGCATTAACCGTTATTCGTGATTTCCCGCAACGTCACCCGAGGCTTAACGCTTTCTTTATCTGAATTTACACCGCTTTAGTTGTCGTTCTTAGTTTCAAAATCATAAAACCAACAAAAATCTGTCATTTGTCTTAGCTTTAATTTCATCATACATTCTCATAGTCGTAACGTTTGGTCCTTGTGGATTCGATCCCTACATTACTACTTCGAATTGTTGTGCACTTGCGGTAGTTACATATAGGGTTTAAAACCTGAGCTCATCAAGTTTTTGGCTCCGTTGCCGGGGACCAATTGTTGCCCATGAGTCTTGGACGAAAGTTCAGACTAAGAATTACTTTTTGTCGTTACTAACTCGTTTGATTTTTGCTCTCTTCCGTGCATCTCAGGTACATGACCAGGAGCCAAGGCTCTGAAAATCTGCTTGAGTTGAACAACGAAGATTTGGCAAGAGTGGAACGAGAAAACAACAGAGCTAGATTGCAAAGAAGAGAAATGGCTAACTTACCAGACAATCAAAATCTGCATGTTGATGGAGACGATCATCACGAGTATATTGAGGAAGGAAACCTCTTGAACCCTCCTCTTCTTACTCATGATGGCGATGGCGATCCAAATGCCAATGCAAACCAAGCAACTGCTGCTGCTGATGTCCATAGACGAGCTGAAGCTCGGAGGCAAGATGCTGCTGCTCAACACCAGTTGAATCAAAGACAGCCTCCACGCAGACCGATCGGAGCTATTGATACTCCACACCAATTTTACCAGGACATAACTGCTATTCGTCCACCGCCTATTTAGAGGCAAAACTTCGAGATCAAACCTCAGATCATTGCTCTTGTCGAGAGACATCTTTTCTATGGGAAAGCTTCGGAGAATCCCATGGATCACATTGAAATGTTCGAAGAAATATGCAGCACTACAAGCTCAAATGGAGTCCATGTGGACTATTTGAAGTGCAAGTTTTTCTCCTTCTCCTTAGCTGATCGAGCAGCGAGATGGCTCAAATCTCTAGAGCCGGGTTCTTTGACTTCTTGGGACGCAATCAGGCCAGCCTTCTTGGATCAGTTCTACACCAAATCCAAGACCGCCTCTCTCAGAATCAAGATTACTCAGTTTCAGCAAAACATCGGTGAACCTTTCAATGAAGCATGGGAGCGGTTTAGAGAATATCTAAGGGAATGCCCTCATCATGGCTATTCCGACGAGCAAGTGCTGAACATCTTCTACGATGGAGTAGATTGGGACTCCAAGAATTGTCTAAATGCGGCCAGCAATCACTACAGGAAAATCGCTTATTGATAGCGGCCGAAAAACGCTATATATCGCTATCGCAGCGTAATTAAAAACGCTGTCTATGTGGCCGCGACAATAGGTCCGAGACCTATCGTAGCGGTTTTACGTTATGCTACGATAATTGTTTTACCACAGCGTTTTATTATATGCAATTGTATTACTTGCAATAGCATTTTATTAGTGTTATTAATTTGTTTATATTACGTTATAATTTCTTTCTTATACTGTAGCATTTTAATTATGATCTGTTATCTATTCTTCGCAATCAGATCGAACCTGCTAGTAATTTGGATCAACAAATATTCATAAATGTTATATTAAAACCAATTATTCAAGCAAACCTCAAACATAATTCAAACACACCAATTATTCAAAGTACAAATACTTCAAATGTAAACGAGTTTGTCATTTGGCCAAGCTATTATACTACCCAAAGCATCTTTAATGATTTTCAGTTCTGTGTTTCCTCTCCAAAGTGGTGCATCTTCAATGGTAGGAACATCAACAAATACCTTGCTAGCATTGGCACCCAAGGGGACGAAATGAACTACATCTTCTGGATTTGTTGAGAAAACTTGACCAACTGCAACCTTTTTCCCAGACCCTTTCCAATCTAAGAGGATGCACTTCTTTTTCTCAATATGGCCGGTGTTAGAGGTGTTACTGAAAGTCTACAAACAAAATTCCAGCCAATTCATGACAATTCCATTCCAACACAGAAGGAAATTTATCACAAATCCATCACAACAACAATCCATGCAACATATCATTTTAAAGACTGAGAGAGGGTTTAGAGTCTTACCCCAGGTGATAAACTTTTTGACCTCCATTCACCCATGTTTGCTTGAATATTACTTATTTGAATCTTATGCAGAGGCCAGGCGATGCTCTCACCAAGTACAATGTCACCAATCACGAGCCTTTCCTCATCCGGTCTCCATAGAGATCCATCTTTGTTAAGAACCCTCTCAACCTTGACAACAGCAGCATTTTGACCCAAAGGAATGTTGTTTACCAGCTCCTTTGGATTAGTCGACCCGAGACGACCCTCAGCAATAACTTCATCTTCTTTATTCCAAGCATAGATGTGGATTTTATCATCTTCAATATTTGTACCCTATGGATCGATGTTAAGAAAACAAAACCAACAGTAGATTAGTTATCAACATGATTAAGCTGCATCTTTACATATGTACAACAATATATTAAAAAATTTACCGATGAATCCGCAGCCTTATTATACGCTGAGGAGTCCAGCTCATCCAAAATGAGCTTATCAAACTGCCATGCAATTTTCACTCCTTTAGCTTCGACTAGTGTTGTAACAGTTGGCGTAGGCCTCCAGACAGATGCTTCTTCATCCATAACTGCCTTAACCAAAACAGCTGCCGCATTAGGACCAAGAGGGACGCGACCAATCTTATATGTTGGCTCAGCTGAGATGAATTCTCCTTCTCCGATGACAACATCCTCCCGTGAACACCAGTCTAAGATCTGACACCTAGGTCCTCCTTTCCAGAGGTCACTATTCTCAGTGTTAGAGACATCATCATGTCGCTGAAATAGAGAAAAAAANAGCGGTTGCAAGAATTTCATTGTAGTCACCTAATAAAATCCAAGGAGCACTTGGCCGTCCATACAGCAAGTGACAACGTCGAATGTCATTCCATAGAGCTACTCTTTCTTTTTGGAAATTCGATGCATATATACAGGAACACAAGAAGATTTCCCCACGAGTTGTCTTTATGGAGAGTGTTATTAGTTGGGCAGATTTGAATAGAACCAAAACTGAAACCGAGGGAGAGTAGGCAAACCAGATACGACCTAAGCGGTGATGGTCGTAGTTTGTTACAGAGTTCCATCCTGGAAAAACAGAGTCGAAGATCGATTTGAAATTGCTTTCCTGAACACGCGTTTCGAGCAAGCAACCAAAAACCGGAGTTGGAAAAGCAGAACGAAGCCAATTTTGTACTGATCCATTTTTGCGCATTTTGTTGAAACCTCGAGTATTCCACGCAAAGAATGTTGTCATATCATCAGTGCTTCCCGGAGGAAGCTTTCTTGTTATTGTTTTTGTGTGAAGCTTTTTTGGCCGATCTTAGTATTTGTGTCTTTCCGAAAACTATCGGATGCTTATTGACCTTTTTATTCCCATCGGTTGTATTTAAACCCGATACCTCACTCACCCCTAATTCTTTGTCTTCTGGGATCTTACTTTTTTCGGTTTCTCCATCCTCATGCACGACTTCTTCATTGATGAGGCTAAGAACGTGATAACGCGAAGGGGAGTTTTCAAAGTCAGCGGCACTCCTGATTGTTGGTTTGGTTGGGGATGAAAACTTTGCTTCATTAGAACCTGGAGAGCTTCGGGAGATTTTTGAAACGACCGACCAGCCAGCAACGTCATTGTCGGAAGATTGCAAGATAGAATTATTTGTTTTTAAATCAACAGAATCACCGATTGACTTCGGATTGATATCACCATCGGACTGAACCTCTGTAGCAGGAGAGATTGGCTCTACTACACCAATAGACGGCGTAGTTGCAGCAACGTCTGAGTTAACTTGCTCCTGAGTTTTGTCCGGCGCAGTAGTAGCTACAGATGAAGTGCAATTAGAAAGCTCATGACCCCATTTTTTACACTGAGAGCATTGTTTGGGCAGCCAGGGAAATGAAACTTGGATAACAACATCCTCCTCAGAATCTGATTGATGTTGAAGTGAGATTGCAGTTGGTAGCTCATTATCAAGGTCAGCAGCCACCATGATACGAGCTACATCTAGACGTAAGCAGCGTTCGGTAGTTGGATGGATTCTCTGAAACTTTCCCAAGATATCACCCAGAAATTTCAGTCCTTCATTGCAAAAAAGATGATCCGGGACATTCTTGAGGTCAACCCACACTGGAAAATTTGACAAATCCGGTTTTGATTTTTCTGTCTCGGGACTCCATTTCTGGACTAATAAGGGACTATCGCCGATGTACCAGAATCTTATGCAGTCTTGATGAAGGGTTAGATGCAGTCTTGATGAATTTATGAGTTGCTTTCGATTCTCGCGGGTGAAAACTTCTACCCGCTGTTTTCAGCTTCTGCCCAACAACTAAGATCTGCTTCTCTCCTTTAGCCATGCGTGACACTCCTCCCTCCTCTACTTGATCCTCTTCCATTGCCAATCCCTCATCTTCTCCATCAATTAACCCAGCTTCAGAGTCCATCAGAGAATCATAACGTGATCTTGAGATTATGTCAACTACTGGTTCTGATTCGCGGTTACTAGATCGAGCCGGTGATTTGACAACTTCCCATTTTTCAGAGAGATTTTCTGCACTTGTACTTTTTGAGGAAGGAGAGATATAATCCTTCTCCTTCAGAATTATTTCACCCTCATAGTTATCCAAAGGAGTCTTTTCCTCTTCCATCTGTTTTTCCTTTGTGGCTGAACTGGCATTTCCGTTGTTTATAATTTCCCCGCTTTTTGTACCTTCATCAACGATGATCTTCAAAGGAGATTTTGGTTCCCTTTGAAGAATACGCAAATCTCCTGGGCTTACTCTGCACTCCACAGCAGAGTGTCCCCACTTAGCACATGACAAACACCTAGGGGGAAGCCAGGGAAATTCATAATGGACAATCGAATTTACTCCAGTTTTCGATTGGAAGCTAAAGCACTCTAGTAGTTTTTGCGACAGGTTTACCTCAACAAAAACCTTTGCCTCCTCAAAATTCTTTGCCCACAAGGTTTCTGGGTGAAGTATCTTTGGCTCCCCCAGTGGACTAGTTAGATAGCTTAGTCCTTTCCATGAGAACATCGATCTTGGAACATTCCTCACTACAACCCACATTGGAATTGCAGTTATCTCCGGTTGAGCCTCCTCCACAATAGGACTCCATTTTGACACTATCATTGGAATATTTTTTATACTCCACATTCCCCTTCGTAGAACTCTAGCTCTCACCGAAGCATCCGGGGATTTGAACTTGATCGTAGTATCATCCACGACGAACACATCAACCTTAATAGATTTGTTTCCCAGGGTCCAAATCTTATTTACCGTCATATGGATCATTCCAATATGAGGAGCCTTTGACACGAACCTTCCCACAATACAGTCCTCCCAAAGAGGAGGGGCGTTCTCAAAGATGCAGTCTGGGACTTGAATCATTTCAATCCCTTCCACTTCTTCCACTACCACCTCATACCTTTGCATTCCCACCTTTGCTGAAACCACTGACGACCATGACTTCCCTTTGCTCAGCCCCTTACCCGCTCCTCCGTCGACAGCTTGAACTTTCACAGAGTCAGATACCTCCGAAGACCCATGCAATTGAGCCTCTGGCAGCACCTCTTCTTCAAACCTCTTCTCTGAAACTTTCGATGGTAAGAATTGAGTTTCCGGACCTTGAGGGACCTTCGATTCCTGTCCAGATCCCTCGCGGGTCTCCGCTATCGACCTCTGCGTGATGACATCCGTCTTCCCGACCTCTGCGGACGGAGGAACCACCTGTTCCGGCTCCGTCATGGAAGCTTTTGTCCGAGATCGGACAAAAAAATTTCCTCTGTCACTGTAGATGTCAATCGCCCTTTTTCCCTTAATTTACGGAGCCCCTTTACCTTTTAACTTGCCAACTCTTGTGTGTACATAAAGACAACATATCATGTCAATAAAGTTTTGCCAAATACATAATCTAAAGCTGTCAAATTCGTAACCCTAATGTTCTTTTTTGTTGCTTGCGCAGACGAGTCATCATCGTGACTCAGCCTCAAACTCATCAAACCATAAACCTCAACAACAAACGCGCAAAGATATGCAGAAGGAGTTTGATCAAAAGACAAAGAAGATGGAAGAACATCTAATAAATACAGAAACGTCTCTAATCAGCAATCAAAATAATCGCTCTGTTCACAACAACATGAGCTCACGAAGCAACAGCTGTGAAAGCACATCAACTAATAAGCCTCACACAAGAGGAGATATTAGGTGGGACGCAGTGAATTATCTGAAATCAATCGGAATCAAGCTCGGAATCAGCGATTTTCGCGTTTTGATATCGGAAGTATTTATCTCGTTGAGCTTAAAGGAGCGAATAAGACGACGTATTTCACGATTTATACATCATTACCAGTGGTGAGATAGAAAGGAAACCCAGCTCGCTGGACGAGTTTGGCACTAAGAGCATCGAAGCAACATGGACCCTGAAGAACACCGGGCGATTGTTTAATTTCTCTTAGCTTCTTTGCCGGTGAAGATGGCTTCGCGTTTCCGAAGGAATCGGAAACTGCTGCGGTGGCGATCATGGCGCCACGAAATCGTCTGGAGAGAGAGATGGGTTTCGCATATAAATGTCTGACGGAAGTGGTAAAAACCGGAGGGAAAAGGCTCGGTTTTGATTGTTTATGAAGAAGAATTCGAGGAGGAGAAGAGCTGCAAAAGCTTAGTGCTTCTCCATCGAAGGAAGGATTGACTTATATTCGGTAAAAGAGAAAACAAAAATTGATCGAAAAGAAAGAGAAAGAAATTGGATAAACCAAAACAGTTTCAGCATTCAGGTGGAAGGAAGAACCAGACCGAACTAGATTGAATAGATTAATTTTTTTCAATTCGATTGGGTATGCGATATCTTCCTTTTTTTTTCGTTCGCGCGTCGAAAAGACTTAAAGTATTGAGTTTTTAGGGTTCACGTGATCATCTCTTATCTCCAATAGTATCTCTTATCTCTTAGGCCTGAGTGTGTTGAGTAAGGGGCTGATTGAATTAGTAATGACATCAAAAAAAAGCTGAGCTTTCTCTGTTTTTAGTACTTAGTTTCAATATCCTAACTTCCTAATTATGTTGATCATATAGCGTCGTAGCTTATCTCAAGTTCCATATATAGATACCAAATTGATGGTTTTGGCACCAAGATTTGTGCTTTCCGTCACTGATTTGCTGCTAATAATTTTTCCCGGGTTTGAAAAACTCTAACCTCTTTTCTTTTCTTGTTTATTGCCTATCAGTAATCAGCTACAGAGACTAGGCTAGTTTCTATCCGGCTGCAATGGCTACAGAAACGGTTGTTAACAATCATAGATTGCCAAGGGCTGCGATTGAGAAAATGCTAAAGAATGAGATAGACAAGAAGGGAGCTTGTGATGTGGATGTCTCTTCGAAAGAACCACATAAAGCTGATTCACTGCTTACTCGTTCAAAGACATCAACTACAAAAGGTTTTTTGATGGTTGAGTTAAAGCCACGATTGTTTCGCATTATGAACTTTTCTATCGAACTGTGATTGTGATGGAAATTTATTGTAGATCCGGAGGATGATAATTTTACTGCATACGGAAAATTGTCCCATCCCGTTGATGAGAATTTGCTGGCAACCAATGTTAAAATAAATTCAAGTTGTTGACGAGAGCAAACCACTGTCTTCTTCTGTCTGATTTGAGATAAGGTTGCTCAATATGTGTGTGTGTGTGTGTTTTTTTTTTTGATTTAGTTTTCTAGTGCAAAGGGAACTATAGCAAACACGGTTTTGCATAATCTCCTTTGAAGCGGTGACTCTGCTCAAAAGTACTTGCAGGGTACTAAAAAGAAGACGCTGGACAATGACATCTACATCCTCCTAGATAATTTTGTACCGTCACGTTCTTTAGCCTCTGGTTCTAAAAAGGCTCACAGCATGATTCAAAACGTTCTAAAAGGCGTATCTCTATGAAGCAACTTAAGAAATCTGGTGCTTTGAATTTTCCTGAAAATCTCCAAAAGTGAGTTCTTTTTTTTGTTGCTGTCATGGAGATTGAACTGGCTCTCTGAATTTGGTGTTTTGGTATTTTTAATAGACTTTGAATGTTTACTTGTTTTTGGAGTGCATGTTTGATTTGTTTAAGCCAATGCATGGTATGTGGGGAAACTTGCATGATGCAACTCATTAAGGTGACCGGGTAAGCTACAACTACTTATCTGATTACTGAAATATAATTCAAACTATGTGCTTTTTGTAAAGACGAAATTGAGGGGTGTAATGTAGCATTCACAATCATTTTAAGCTTGGACAATATACTCTCATTTTGCAGGAAGATTCAATTAGCCCCAACTCTTCTCTCAGCAGATCTTCACGGTGTTTTCATGTTTGGTAATCTTATGTTCTTTCACAAATCTCTAGTAGTGGGATTGTCTTTTGGCTCTCACTTTCAAAAATGAACTTCTCTGCACGCTTGATCACACTTTAATACTATCCCATGATATGTCCAAGAAGACCTTTTTTCATGTTGTGTAATTTGTTCTTTCTAATCAGAGCAACTTGTTTTACTTGTGAGTTGTGACAGTTGCTAAGAGCAAGATTGCATCATTCACTGGTGTACAAGGCATAATGGTGCGCGAGACATCTGACTTGTCGTGACTTACATGAGACAATAAAGTATCACGTGTTCGTGCTCTCTTCGCGAGGGCATCAACACAGACATTTTGGGTACGAGGAATATATATAGACTAAGTTAAAGGTTTCAAAGTATGTTCTAAGATCACTCTCATCATCTAATTCTGAAGGCTTGCCAATTCGTAGGGTTATCAAACATACAATACAATTAAATAATTCAACATGTGATTCCATTTATTCCAATCTATAAAATTGTTGTTCTGGATTTGAATTTGTGCAAATTTTGTTTACAATAACCAGCAAATTACAATAACATTCATCTATATTTTTATTTTCACTTTTGCTCGAATCTCAAAATTAGTAGAGGATGACATATCTTCATACCAATGCAACATATTTTCATCTCTAAACGGACAAATTGCTACGAATTCATATAAACGTCGAAAAAATTGACCCTACAACTTGGTAGCTGTTAGTCAAACCAAACTACCCACACTTCATTACCTACTGTTAACTTCGACTTTTGTTTTCCATCACGTACTGTTAAAGTCAAACATGAACTTTCCTCACACATTCTGAAACGATGTTTCTGCAACCAACCAAAAAATCTCTACAATAATTTCCACCACATCATAGTCATCAAGATAAAGCCAAACCAATCTCATCTAAATAAAAGTCTGTTTTAGACCTAAATAATTCTTAGTGTGCAAAACGGAGGCGTCACTTGCTCCTCTGGAATGGCGGTGGAACCTCGTGCAGGATTAATCATCGGTGCCTTGCTTTTTCTGTCTGCGACAACGAGGGTATGCGGCTACGAGACCGTTCTCACGCTCAAGAGGTCAATGCGGCCGAACCATGAAGTCGGTCTGACTCAGCTCAGGGCTTTTGACTCTGCTCGGCATGGAAGGTTGTTGCACTCTCCTGCCCGCGGAGCTTTCCATTTTCCGGCTGAAGGAAACGCTAATCCGGTTCTCACGTCGTAAGATCCCTATATCTTGTCACCTATGCTTTTTCGATTTTGAATTTCAGTTCTTGGAAGTAATCACTCGGTTCATTTGTCCAGTTTTGATCTCATTGGACGGGAACAATATTACATTTTCAAGTAATACTTGGGTAATCTTTGAGTCTGAGTTCTGAATTCGAGTTTGTAGAACCTATTTCGTATATACAATAATTTGTTTTTTAGTCTCATCATTTGCTAAATTTAGAATATCTCTTATTCTTGATTTGATTCTATCTCTCAACTCTTGTTCACTCCTCTTCTAAAGATTTTTTTTTCTCTACCCTTGTTTTGCTTTCATCACAGGCTTTACTACACAACTGTAAAACTTGGGACACCACCAAGAGAATTCAATGTGCAAATTCATACAGGAAGTGATGGTTTCTGGGTTTCCTGCACTTCCTGCGTCGGCTGCCCCAAGAATAGTGTACTCCAATTATATTTATTTATACTTTCTTACATAGCATTTTAATTTTCTACAACATTTCAATATTGTCTATGTGATCACTTGTTTTGCATCTCCTTTGTGGCATTTTTGGGTTTCCAGAACCGAAGTTTCTTTGATCCTGGAGCATCATCTTCAGCTTTAAAGGTGCCATGCTCAGACAGGAGATGTTACTCAAATACACAGAAAAAATCGGGCTGTTCTCCACAAAAAACCTGTTCCTATAAGTTGGAGTATGCTGATGGAAGTGTCACTTCTGGTTACTATGTCTCGGATGTCATAATGATACTCTCATTTCTAGTACCTTGACTATAAATTCCTCTGCTCCATTTGTCTTCGGGTATGGTAGCAGCAAATTATTCATGTCTCATATTTTCTATCTTGCATTTTATGATCCCCTTTTGATAATAATAATTTCGTTAGAGCATATGGCCCAAAAGTTTATCTAACTGATGACTGCCATATAGATAACCGCTCTTGGTATTTGGACTCCGGACTGGATATTTGGGGAACGAAAATTGCCCGATTGAGAAACTAATATTCGTTAATTACATTTCTCCAAGGAACCTAGCTTGACTCAGGAATATGACCTAACTTTTTACCCATCTTTCAACTTTCATGACATGAGATGCTTATTTCTCTATTTACAAACAGGTGTAGCAATTTAACGACTGGACCTTTATCGCTGCCAAGGATAGCAGTAGATGGCATCCTTGGGTTAGGCCAGGGGCCTTTATCTGTAATTTCACAGCTGTCTACCCAAGGACTTGCACCACTAGTATTCTCGCTCTGTCTGAATGGAGATAAAGACGGTGGGGGTGTTATGGTTCTAGGTCAAAATAAAAGACCAAATACAGTCTATACCCCTCTTGTTCCATCACAGTGAGTTCTCGACCCTTCTAGTGTACTTCTCAACTCTATCATAAGATGTAAGTTAAAATACCTGTTAAACATTGGGGGTACTTCCTTTCATGATGAAGCAGACTTCTCAGTTAGGGTATAATCCCCTGAAATGATGATGAAATGTGTGACTTCTCTCAGTTTTCTTATCATTCTGCTGTAAGAACCATTTGGTCCGCAAAGACATTTTGCAGCTGATTCTAGGAAACTAGAATTCTCTTTGTTTAGCTGGTAGTTGCGTTAGGAAAACTAAAATGTATATACCTACGTCCTGATACAGATAATATACTACAAAAACATTTCAGGACACATTATAGTGTGAATCTGCAGAGCATTGCTGTGAATGATCAGATATTACCAATTGACCCGTCTGTTTTCACAGTAGCCACTGGTTATGGGACGATAATTGATTCAGGGACAATTCTTTCTTATTTTCCAGTTGAAGCTTATGATCCACTCATCCAAGTTGTAAGTTTTTCCATCCTCAGTTTGCCTTCGGGTTTTCCAACCACCGAAATCGTTCTTAAAAAATTCAGTCTAGTTTTGCTGTTGTTGATGTATCTGTCCTCAATTATTAAATTGTTGGAATGAGGCTACCATCCAATTTAAGATAGATCTTTAAAGAAAACTCATAAAGCGTTCAACCTGCAGATTTCAAATGCTGTTTTGCGGTATGGGCATCCCATTACCTTCGAGAGTTACCAGTGCTACAATTTCACATCCAGGAAAAGTTCCTATGATGTGTATGTGTACATAATACACGTGTGTTGTGTGTGTATATGTATATGTGTAGTTTCATGTCTTTAATATTAAACTGTTAAAAAGAGTTGATCCATGTCGCAGTGTCGCTGACATGTTTCCTGAAGTTAGTTTGCGCTTTGCGGGTGGTGCATCCATGGTCTTAAAACCCCAGGCATATCTTTTTCAGCTTTTGGTTGATGTAAGCGTATTCATTTGCTACTACACAAATTACCTTGCATTGTGAAAAAACTCAGTATCCAAACCTGAGTTACATGGAAAAATTTAGGTTTTGGCATTGCCACGATTTTGTAGATGTGATTTGAGTTCTAATATTCACGCAGACATGTGAGTTTATGTAGATAATTCTCATGCATACATTTGCATCCTGATAACACCATATTTTACATGTTTTTAGGGCTTTATTTTCATAGGTTTTTAATCTCACTTTGTATAGTTTTGAGATATTTTCATGCATTTGAGTTTTTTTTCTCCTTGTCATGCATTTTAGAGTTATAGGTGTGTTTCTTTGCATTTGCATTGCATTTGTGGTATTTTTAGGTACATTTGAAGCTTATGGAAGCATTGAGGAGCTTGGAGGAAGGCCATGGACCAAAGAAAGCTTGTTGGAAGCAAAGGAATGGACAAGAGATGAAAATGAGGACCAGAAGGCCTGCAGCGGCCACTGCAGCGGCCAAACAGTGGCCGGAGTGAAGGCTCCTGTCAGAGGCCATCCAAAGTACTTTAAATATCGACTCGGAAGAAGGGTTTCCAATTGGATTTAGCTTCGGAGATCTTCATCAAAGTCGTAGATAATTGAGTCACCTTTCGTTTGGAGGTGGTTTCAAGTCATTACGAGCAGCCGTTCAAAAGATACGGCAAATTTAGTGAGCACATGTCCGTCTGGCGAGCGAATGAAGTACATGAAGCTTGCAGCGGTGGAAGGCCGGCCGCTGCGGGTTCACCCGTCAAAAACACAGAGATTCACAGCGGGCTTGCAGCGGGCAAGAGGTGACCGTTGTGGTTTCCTCCGGAGCAAAAATGCAGAGTCCGTCCGAGGGGACTGAAAGATCGTGTCAGAAGAAGACTTTCCATTTGGATTTAGCTTCGGGGATCTTCATGAAAGTTATAGTAAATTGAGCTAGCTTTCCAATGGAAGTGGTTTCAACTCATTCCGAGTAGCGGTTCAAGATATACGACAACTTTAGCAAGCGCATGTCCGTCTGGCACGCAAAGGAACTACTTGAAGCTTGCAGCGGGGTAGTGCAGCGGGCAAGAGGCGACCGCTGCGGTTTCACCCGACGAAAAATACAGAGATTCACAGCGGGATACACAGCGGGCGAGTGCTGGCCGCTGTGGTTCATCTGAAACCCAAAAATCCGACTCAAACTCTATTAAAAGCTAAAAAAACTAAGTTTATTGTCACGTTTTCTTCTTCTAAGAGTGGGGCTCGTCCCCAACTCTCTCTTCTTGATGTTTTGGGATTGTTCTTCATAAAAATGTCATTCTAGAGAAGATTTCTTCAACCCTTTATATATATTATCTTTTGTTGATTCTTGTTCTTCATTTCTATGTATTTTTCTCTTGTGTTCTTCGTGAGTTGACTTTTTGTTGGATTTTGGATTTTGCTTGATTTGGATTGTTTGATGGTTGATTGTTGATGCTTAGGACTAGATAATTATTTTTTCTCATGTTAGGAAGGATCTTAATGCTAGAATCGAATTGACAACTCATTTCTAGAACTTAAGACATTTCTCGCCCGGAAGGTGTTCGATGAAATGTTTAGAAAATTTCCAAACATGCAATTCAATTCTTAGCCAATGGAAATTGATGATTAAGGTGAATTGTTGACTTGTATGGACTAATGCTTAATGATTATGGATCATTTAGTTGCGAATGGAAGTTCTTGATAACTAGATGATTTGTAAATGGATTAGTATCATGAAAGTGAACTAATCTACTTGTGTGATCCATGTCATAAGAATGAATGTGCATTGAATATTTAGGCATCATTAGTCAATTGCTTTGATGGTTAGATAATGGTGATTTAGGATGATCTTGGATGAGTCTTTCACTTAGGTTGGTTCCTAATGCTAAATTTGACATGATAAACCAAAATCTAGTACTACACCTTAGATTAGTTAGATTTTTGGTCTCATCCCATGCATTAGGGATAGATTCGAGTAAGCGGTGTTAGTACTAGATTAGGATTGTTCATTCGTTTCTAGATCTTAGGCATTTCACACCCGAGAAGAGTTAAATGAATTGCTTGACCCGAACCTTTTGTGAGCTATGCATATCCTAGCCAACGGAAGTTGATGTTTAGGTTGTTTAGTGAACTAATTGGAATTGTTTCTTAAAGCTTGTTCATTATTTAATCACAAATAGAAATTTGTTCTTGATTAGATAATTAACAAGGTGATTAGTGCCATGAAAATGGATTAGTCATATTTGTGAGTTCCATGTTCTAAGATAGTGATTAATGCTTCCAAATGATTCATTGTTTAATTGTTACCCATCTCATTGATAGCTTAGTTCATGATCAAACATTTTAGTCTTGTGTTTTGTTATCTTTCTTGCATTTGTTTCCTTTCTCATAAATATAAAAACCCCAAAAAAGATTTGCTCTAGCTTAAGAAGTTTCTTGCATTCTTAGTGCTTCAATCTTAACCCCTTATGGATTGACATCTCAAGTACTATAATGACATGAGTACACTTGGGATAATTGACACGAAAATATCCCGTATCACATCCCTTAGCTAAACGTATCTACTTTTGTAAAAAAGTTGATATTTATCTGTTTATCTTTTGCTATCTTCAGTTCAGAGGTGGAGGAGTTGCAATATCGTGCATTTCTTTCCAGACTATGCCGAGTGGTCGTATAACAGTTCTTGGATTTCCGACAGTTTTGGTTGTAGGTTCTGGACTTCTTTCTCGTAGTGTTAATAAGTTATAAATTAGTTACAATTCCTCTGTTTTTTTTGTTTTTAAGTTCTGGAACAGATGATCCATCCTCGTGTAGCACTTGTGAGACATTCAATTCGGTCAGACGGATTAAATTCGAAATTGGACAAAGCAAGAAACCATAAGTTGGGAATCAAACCCACCATTTCGTTAAAACATAAATCTTGAATGACAAATGTTGCGTACCCTTGCCTTGCTTGTACAAATTTGAGACATTCTTTAAGCCATGAACGGATTGACATGGAACAAGAAATCAGACTGTAAGGCCTGGAAAAGCAAGAAGAATGACCAAAAAGTAGCTGAAGAATATACCATTCGTATCATTCAAGCTTAATGTTATCATAAGCAACAAGTACAGAAATGAATGGTTTTAGAAAGACAAATCTGCAACATAATATTCCTCAAACTAGAGGTATATCAGCTCCTAAATAATATTATGTCCCACGCCTAGTGAGTGATTTAATCACTAACGATGCTTGACCCCGAAGCTACATTCAATATGAGACTGCCTGTCTCAGATTCTGAAAATGTCAAGTTGAAGTCAGGCTCGGAAAAGTGAACGTTGTTATCAATCTCAGGAACGTTCTCCTCGCGGTTCAAGTACCTGAGAATAGTTCTTATGGATGGGCGAGATGCCGGATCGCTGTAGCAGCAAAGCAGACCCGTAGTGAGAGTTATCCTTGCCTCTTCGTTGTCATAACTAGATAGCTTCTCATCCACCGCATTGAGACTATCACCGTTAGAGTGTAGATCCATTACCCAATCTGGTAAGAAGCCTCTGGGGTCGGTGGGTCTAGTGCCAGTGACGAGCTCCAGCAAAACAATTCCTAAAGCAAAAACGTCAGAGGCCGTTGAGCCGTTGCCGTACCCAAGCTCTGGTGCCATGTAACCCGTTGTGCCCACATATTTTTTTGAACTATGAAAAGTCGTCCCAGGCTTGTAGAGTCTCGAGAGTCCAAAATCGGATAATCTAGCGTTCAAATCCATGTCCAGAAGGACATTGCTCGATTTAATGTCTCTGTGAATCACGATCTGCTCCCCTTCTTCATGCAAATATAACAGTCCCGAGGCAATTCCTTTCGCAATCTGAAAACGCATTTCCCATGACAAAAGGAAGCCGTCTGTTCTAGGTCTCGTGTACAACAAAGAACTGAGGCTTCCATTGGGGATGTAATCGTAAACTAACAATAGATCTTTTTTCTGTTTGCACCATCCCAGAAAATTCACAATATTCTTGTGTCTCAGCCTCTGTAAACTCTCAATTTCTGCAACGAACTCCCGAATGCCTTGCTCACTCTTGGGAGTAATTTTCTTGACGACAATTTGGTCTGAGGAAGATGGTAGGGTTCCTAGGTAAACTGCTCCGAATCCTCCGACGCCTATGACAAGGCTCTCTCTGAACCCATGTGTTGCCGCGTACAGATCGTTATAGCTAAATTTATGAGGCTGATTCGTCTCCCACTCCTCAGCAACAAATTTTTTCTGTTTAAGTTTCTTGTATAATACCACCGTTCCAAGCGCTACAACCAACATTATCGATGTCACAATCCCTACCAGTGCAATGATCTTATAATCTCTCTTTCTTGGCAAAACTCTCTTGGTGTTTTCTTTGTCGTCCGGCTGAGGAAACCGTTTGAATCTCGCTTTTACATCACTTCGGTTGACAAAAGTCCAACCATATACTTTCTGGTTGGAGAAATAGTTACCGGTAGCTGCGGTAAATCCCACATATATATTATTTTTCACAATCTCAGATAATTGTGAGATCAGAGGTTACTGAGTTTCCCACGCAGCTCGCTTGGATAAACAAAAACATTGAGGACTTTCTTTACACCATTGTATTGTACAGTAGCTTGGATTTTCTTGCCACTATCAAGGACGTAATGATGTTTCTTGTTATCCTCATCATAGTAAACCACTGCTTCCTCAGCCTCGTAGGATACATTGTTCCGGATCAGGGGTGGATCCACGTTTGGAAGCGGTGTGGCACGTGCCACATATTAAATGATATAAATCACTTGTTTCAGTATAAATTTAAATGGAATTTATCAACTCTTTTGATGTGCTCCATGCAACCTGAGTTCAAAGTTCAAACTCTCCAAAGTGTGTTAGCTTTTTCTTCTTTTCAATTTTTTAAAATGGAATTTACTGGCTCATTTTTTCCTTTGTTTTTGTTCATTTTTTCCTTTTGTTTTAGCTAATTTTTTCCTTTGTTTTTGCTAAAATTTTATTTATTTTTTACAACTGATTTTCTATCTTTTTTTTAGTAATAGTTTTTTCCAAAGTACAAAAATACAACTTCTTCACGTTTTACTCTAATTATTATTTTTAAATAAATTTCATTGGTGTTTTAATATTTAATCTTCTTTCAATACTTAGATTAAAATAAAATTTAAAACAATTAAGATGAAATTATTATATGCAATATACAATTTTATGTTAATATTACTCAAAAATAATTATTTAGCATTTATACGAAAATTTTTTTTCTTTTTTTTTAGTTTGGCTCAATTGATTTTGTTTAAAATAAGACGTAAATTTTTAATAACTAATAAAAAAAAATTTACAATCATATATTATATATTATATATTAACTTACTAAATTATATTTAATATTTTAATAAAGTGTGCCCCTTACTAAATTATATTCTGGATCCGCCCATGTTCCGGATGATACCTACTTGGTTGCCAATGATGTCAAACCCCACGCCAAATACGTGGTTTGACATGTTCCCATTGTTGCTTTTATTCAGTAGGCCCAAATAATAAGCAGATTGGGAGCCAGGACAGTTGGGCGTCCGAGAAAGCGTGAACGCAAAACCATATCCGCCTCTGTCTGAGCTAAAAGATTGTATAGAAAATAAGAACGATGTGGAAAATGAATCAACGCCAACTGAACTGCACAGTCTCATAGGATGATAGTAAAAAGCTGTTCCAACGACGTTCGGTCTACTATCCGTTAAGACAAGCACTCCATCATCGTCTATTTGCGATGCTCCGGTAAGCTTAATTTTCGATTTCATTCTTTTAAAATTCTCGAAAGTAAACTGTTTGGGGAATGTTTTCATTCGCCGTTGTTCTCGAGAACAACGAGAAAAAGAGAATGATAATGAAGAGTTTTAAGAAATTTGTAGAATCCATAAGGATATTGCGATCAAGAAATAAGCAGAGAAGTGGATACTTAATAACCTAGAATGAGTTTTAAATAAACAAACTAGATTCTAAATCCGTGCGCCCGCACGAAAATTTTTTATTTTTTTTATCAAATTGTAATATAATTTGTGTTTAGATATAATTTTTTGTATATTTAATGTTTGTCATATGAAACACATGATTATTTTGGTGTTTAGATATAATTTGTTTGGTCTAATCCGCCCTAGAACGGGAGTTCAATATGAAAAGTAACGGTAATTCATTATGTGGACATAATTTTTTCTAATCCGCCATAGAACATGGGTAATTAAGTTTTAATTATGTTTTCTGATTTTTGGACAAAATATATTTGTGGATGTAAAAGTTTGAGATGTGTTAACATTTTATTTTTGGTATAGAATATATTATATAGTTTGCTAAAAATTTAATCCATAATAAGGGCGACAAATTTTTATTTGTTTTTGTTATTTTGTTTTTTTAGACGAACGATTTGTTTGTTTTGTTTTTATGTTTTGTATAGAAAAATAGGTTTGTGTTATGACATGTATGATTCAAAATTAGTAATTTTAGCTACCCAAATTTTCTGACTCGCTTTGTTATATATATTTTGAGTTCTATATTTTATTTAAAATATGTTTTTTAATACCTCAATTATCCATTTTGATTCTTAACCCACTGTTTTGCTATTAATTTGCGAATAAAGCATAATCATAAATATTTTACATCAACATAAATATCATATTATTTACATTTACAAATTAAATCATCATAAATATTATACCAATTAATATCAAGTGTAAACTCAATCATCGAATATCAAGTGTATTTTCCATATCTCTTTCCGAATTGCCGTCTATGAAATCTGGAAACAATGAAAAAATTGATAAAATGAATTTTATCTCAAATAAATAAATTTTTAATTAAACAAAATTATTCTGTTTGGAAATGGGGATAGTTATCCACAAAAATCCAAAGGTTAAAAATTCCAGAAAAGAATAAATTTATATGCATGTTTTCCTATTTGGACACAAAAAGTGTCTCTGTTATAATTATCTTGTTTTGTTGTGAAATATTATTTTTTATGTAATGCTATACGAATTTTTTTAATAATTATTATTTTAATAAGTGTTGTTAATAGTATTAATCCAGGTAAAAGCAATATAGAAATCCCAAAACTCTAGAAAACCAATATTGTGAGTTTTGGGAATGACGGAGAATTTATTAAAAAACAATATAGAAATCCCAAAACTCTAGAAAACCAATAGAAATCCCAAAACTCTACACTTTCACTAACACTATCTAATGTTTTCTTCATCATCTTCGTCTACTTCCTCTTTTTCTTCCTGTTACGATTAGAATTTTAGCAACAACTCACTTTATTGATTTATCAGAAATGAATCACAATCTCAAGTCAATAAGGATCTTGAGCTCTCCCAATATCACAGAGAAACACATTCTCTTAATCCCTCACAACTCACACATAAATGCTGAGAAACGTAATATGCAAACACATAGCTATTTATACAGACTCTTGACTCTTTGACTTGTTGACTACTAACCACCTCTCATGTTCATCCACTTGTAACAGACTGGCCAGCTCAATACATCCACGATCTATTCTTCTGCCAGCTCAACATTGATCTTTGTTTCAACTGGCAACATCTCTGCTTGACCTTTCTTCCTTCGCCTGTAGTAGCTTCTCCATGGATTATCATTATCCTTATGTTACGATAAGTTGAGAACGAAAAAAATTTATAGAATGATTGATAATCTACCAGAGTCAATAACGCCAACTATTGCAAAGACTGATTCAGAGATGCTTCTTTCTCAAAAGGGTGAGACTCAAGTATACGTTCCAATCAGCGATTCATACCATATGGAGAGAAAGAAATGGAAGGAAGCATGGAGAAGCTTCATGCCCACCAAGGCGATTAATCAAAAACATTGATAAGGAAATGCGACTCAAGCTTCTCTCCATCCGCGCTGAGGGGGACAGGCGCTACGAGATGGGTATTCAAACATGGTTCTCTTATGGGAACTAATGTTCCTTGATTTTACTCTAGCTCTTCGTAAATATTTCGGAATTCATATGCACCTGTTGTAAAACGACGTTTTTCTTGAATAAATTTAACATTATATTCAAAAAAAAAAAAAAATACATCCACCATCTATTCTTCTGCCAGCTCAACATTGATCTTTGTTTCAACTGGCAACATCTCTGCTTGACCTTTCTTCCTTCGCCTGTAGTAGCTTCTCCATGGATTATCATTATCCTTATGTTACGATAAGTTGAGAACGAAAAAAAATTATAGAATGATTGATAATCTACCAGAGTCAATAACGCCAACTATTGCAAAGACTGGTTCAGAGATGCTTCTTTCTCAAAAGGGTGAGATTCATATGCGTCTATAAGAACTGATGCATCACATCCCTGTATACAAACAAAAATCCCCAATCGCAACATAAACAACTTGCAAGAAGTGCTAAAGAAAACATAAAATTCAGTTCACAGAGTATACTAATAATATCAAATCGGAGAATCAAATACATACATTGTTCACATTCTTAACAATGATTAAGAAATAAACAGCAAACATTTAAAAACCTTCATATGGCGCATGGAAAAGTAAAGTAAAGAGCAAAGATCATTCTGGTCAAATAAAATATTATAAATATATCTTGTAACATTTTTACTTATCTTCTTTGTGGAAGCAATTGTTCTTGTCGTCTTTGAACCAATCAAAAGCACTTGGTCCTCCAAAGAGATAATGAAGAGAAGATCCTCCACCATGAGTAGCATGAACCTTATATAGTAGATGGCATGTCCTGACCTCCTTTATCATCCAACCAACAAACACGTTTGGATTTTATCATTTTTTTAATCAAATCAAGATTGTTTTATCCTAATCTGAAAAATGTAAAAATCTCCCCTTACCGTGAGAAAGTTTCCACAGTTTTGGCAATTTGATCTGAAGTAATTATTAGGGCTTCCTCTGACACATGCATGTATCTTCTTATTATCAGTGACAGTGGTCGTCGTGGTCGTAATCGGTCTCCCTCCGGTTCCGTCGGTAGTAGTTCTGGTGGATGTCTTAGTTGTGGTCCCCAATGTGGCGGCGGCGGCGGAAGGAGACACGCCGGAACCAAAAAGATAACCGAGAGAGATTTGATTAACACCGTTGTTCACTCCCCTTGCTTTACCCATCTTATTTTCCGGCGAGAAAGATTTGAAATTTGAAAATGATTCCAAGTTTGTTTTAATTAGATTGGGTATTAATTTATATGATCACAAGATCCCTTTGCGATTATACTTGAGTCATTAAATACACGTAATAAGACAGAGAGATCAAAAGGATTGATTTTTACCTCTTTGTACTATCTTCTTCTCTTTTTCTTTTTATTCTTCTTCATCTTCTTCTTTTTCTTCTTCTAACGATTAGCCGCAAATCAAGGAAGGGAAACAGATGGTATGCAAACTCTCAATGCGAACTGATTCAATCAGAAAAATAAAAATAAATCTATTAGTTTCAAATTTGAAGACCACATAAAAGAAAAATCGAAACGATATACACTAAATTTAGATATTAAGATGCTCAGCAAAAATGGAAAAAAAACTACGAAATGAAACTTCTTATATAGGCGGCATAGATTTAGTAAAACTTCTTAAAGAAGCTTTGATAATCAATTAATCTATATTAAAATAAACGGGAATTAAATTAATACAAATAGAAAAAGATCAATACAAAATCTTGAATATAGTTGAAACCTACCAAAATCATAGCATTAAGATAATAACAGAAAAAAAAAAGATAATAACAGAAATATGATATCCAAACATTTATTCCACGAATATTCCTTACATGATTGAAAATATTAATTGTGAATAAATATGGAAGCGGAAGAGTTGGGTTTCCTGCAAACAAAATTTTAAATGAAACATAAAAAGAAGGAATAAGATCTTAAGGTAATATTCTCCTTATATTATGTTTGGCAATGAAGATAAAAAAATAGAATTAGTTATCTATAAAAGGAATATCAGTTATCCAGAATAAGAATATATTTAATTGTATTTTTTCTGTTTGGACACGAATTTAACCCTGTTTGGACACAAATGTTACTCTGTTTTAATAGAATAGATTGACGCTACAACCGGTAGCTGTTACCAACTTTTGTTACCTATTGCCAGTAGCTGTGACCGACTGTTAATCTCAACCCCCTTGCTCACTAACATCGATTGAGGGTTTCCTTAGCATGTTCTTATTGTTATGCATGTTTGGGTAGATGCCACATATGGAAGCAGTAAAACATCACATTAGCACAATTTTTTAACAAAGCTTACACACATAATCATTTTCTTTCTAAAACTCTATGACCACAATAGATTCAAATAAGTAAGAACCGAAACCCAAAAAACATGTTGCTTGTGGCTTACCAATTAAGGGGAATTTTTAGACCATTCACCAGACTTGATAGTTTGAAAAAGTTGCTGCAACGTCGTGGTAGGTTAACCTGATGAACCTCTTAGTTGTTCAGGTACTACTTCTTTAACAACCATTAATGACTTGAGCATTTCTTGTAAATACTCTTTTTCATCCTTAAAGGTCCTTCCATTGTCACTATTGATGACACGATGATTTTATTTTCTATTTCCATTTTTTTTTTTTGGTTATATTATTATTCAAACAAAAAAAAAGTCTTTGTTTACAACAAGTGCAACTTCATTTTAAGATAGAATACAAGATTTGAAGAGAATACAGATTTTTGATTAGTTCCGACTTGCGAACCATGCGACGAGAGCCTCCTCGTAGCTCAAATCTTTGTGCCTGATAGTGTTATAGAGACCCAATCCGAGACAAAGTTCTCCCCAAGAAGGCTCTTGGCGAGATTTCTCCATATTTCTTGGGAGTAACGGCAAAAGAAAAATAGATGGTTTCTTGTTTCAAGATGTGTTGTACATAACACACATTTCCCTGAGATTCCCGGGTTCCATATTTTCATTCGATCATCCGTTGATAATCGGTTATGGACCGCAAGCCAAGAGATGAAGGAGAATTTGGGAGTTCTATGTTTGAACCAAATTCCATTCGTCCACTGCACCTTCTGCTGCTCTACCCTTAGCTTCATCCATGTTTCTTTTAAAGAAAACATGTGCTTATAGTTACCATTTTTCATTTTCCAAAGAGCTCGATCTTCCTCACTCAATCTCCACCCTCTTATTTTTTGAATTTCCTCCTCAATTTGGTTGAGCAGATCACCGCATCGCCTCCTATTACGGTGACTACCTAGCACCGAGGAGACCTTTGCATGGATAGAGATTCCTAAATCAATTATTCTTCTTACCCTCGTGTGGTCAATTAATGGTCCTAAATCAGACCAATTGTCAAACCAAAACAGAGTATTTGTTCCACTTCTTGTTTCGATTTTGTAGAATCTTTTTGCTACTTTTCTGTACTTCAACAACTTTCTCCACATCCAAGAACATGTGGATGCTGTTTCGGTGTTTCTCAATGACCATAAGTTTCCCACTCGAATGAGAGTGTTGTTTATCCATTTCACCCATAGCGAATTATTCGTCGATACTAGGCGCCAGATCAGTTTCAAACATCACACAATGTTCACCTCCTTAAGAGATCTTATACCCAAATCTCCTTCATCATTTGGAGTACATATGTCTTGCCAAGCAATTTTTGATTTGCGAGTACTCAGCTCTGGACCCGACCACAAGAAATCCGAACAGAGGCTCGCTATTTCGTTGATACAGCTTTGTGGAAGACGAAAAGCAGAAAGCCAAAAATTTATAAGACCCGTTAGAACTGATTTGATAAGTTGTAACCTTCCTGCATAGGATAGAAATCTTGCTGTCCAAGTTCCAATTCTGGCTCTAATATGCTCCAGTAAAGGAGTGTAATCCGCCTTTGTCATTCTTTTTGTGAGCAAAGGTAGACCAAGATATCTCACCGGCAAGCTTCCTGAGGCAAATTGAAAACGATTTTCAATTTGGTTTTGCGTATGGATCGGAAGACCTCCATAGTAAACTGTTGATAGACCTGAAATTTTAGCAAAGTCATCAAATACCCTCATAATTCCTTCCATCGATCTCATACTTCCATCCGTGAAAACCATTAGATCATCTGCGAAGCATAAATGCATTATCATAAGATTTTTGCATTTTGGATGATTGCCAAACCTCCGATTTGCACCCGCATTGTCAAGCATCTTCGACAAAACGCTCATACCAATAACGAACATATAAGGAGATAGTGAACACCCTTGTCGAAGTCCTTTAGTATTTTGAAAATATCCTGCCAATTCCCCATTTATTTGTACCGAGAATAAAACCGTAGTTATGCATAGCATAATCAAGTGAGTAAACTGATCCGGTATTCCCATTGCCTTGAGAATCTTTCGCAGAAATGACCATTGGATTGAGTCAAATGCTTTTGAAATATCAATATTCATTGCACAACGAGGGCTGATATTTTCTTTGTGATAGTCTTTCACTAGCTCAGTTGCTAGAAGGAGATTCTCCATCAGCAAACGACCCTTCACAAAAGCAGATTGACTATGCGAAATGAAGTTAGGCAGAATACCTTTTAGACGGTTTGCAAGGATATTAGATATAACCTTGTAGAGCACGTTACAACATGAGATGGGGCGGTAGTCTTTCATCTCCTTTGCTTCAAGTTTTTTCGGAATGAGAGCTAGAATCGTAGAGTTAATGCCTTTTGGAAGAAAACCTTTGAGGAAGAAGGATTGACTCGCCACTTTGAAATTCTTTCCAATAATGTGCCAAGCGGACTTGTAGAATTCAGTTGTGTACCCATCTGGACCAGGAGATTTGTTATTTCCCTTTGAGAATAGGACATTTTCCACTTCCTCCTCCGTAACCCCTCTTACCAACGCGACTCTATCTTCTTCTGAACATCTGAAACCCATCAACTCTTCAATTGATTGAACCGAGATTACTTCATAGTCTTCTGGCTCCTTGGTAAGAAATTCTTTAAAATATCTCTCAGCTTCTCCTTTTATTTCCACCATTGTTTTAAGAATCTCACCATTAGGGCCTTGGACCTCTCGAATTGAGTTAATTGCTTCTCTGACTTTAATAGCTCGATAATAGGCTTTGTTGTTACTATTCCCAACCTCCAACCAATGCAGCTTTGACTTCTGCCTATATAATCCTTCTTTTAACTCAGACACATGTGACCATTGGTCATAAGCTTCAGCTTCTTCCAGAAAGTTGTTATCTGATGGATTTTGCATGTTTACCTTTTGCTTTTCACATAGTGTCTCATATGATTCCTTTGATTTCCGAGGTAAGTTCCCTAACTTGTCTCTACTGAGTTCTCGGATGCTTCCTTTCAATGTCTTGAGTTTCTTTGAGAATCGATGTATAGCAGATGTTGAATGGAAGAGTTCTTCGGTTTCTCCCCAGTATTCTGTTAACATTGAGTTGAATCCCGGTAGAGAGGTTAAAACATTTACGAATTTTAAAGGCTTCTTAGCCCTTTGGCTCTTCGGCATCAAGGTGAATTCTGCATCGAAGGTGGTCAGAGCATCCTCCTGCCTCAAAAACAATAACTTCTCGGAAAGTGTAGCATCCATCTGTCACTCATAAGCACACGATCTAGCTTTTTACAGATCATACCATAGCTTCGTTTATTGCACCATGTAAACAAAGGTCCTTAAAAGTTCAAGTCTGAGAGAGTACAATATCGAACTAGATCTTGGAAGTCTCTTGTACCTTGAGATATAGATGGCGATATTGCATACCGAGAGTGTTCTTCTCCATCTAAAATGTCATTAAAATCTCCAAATACAAGCCAATGCTTGTTACGAAAGTTTTGGTTATCTTGATGTTTCCTCAAATCTTTCCACAAAGTTCTTCTGTCTTCTTCAAAATTTGATGCATAGACAAAAGAACAGTAAAACTCATCTGCTTGATCCTCCAATCGAACTGAACAAGTTATAACTTGAGCACTTTTGTAGATAGGAGTTACCTGGACGTTGTTCTTCCACACCACCCAAATGCGACCCAATCTATTAAATTCATAGTTTGATACGCAGTTCCAATTGTTGAACACCGAATCCACAATTCTATTAGCTTTCCTCTCCTTAACTCTTGTTTCCAGCAAGCACCCAAATTGAAAAGAATTATCTTGTATCCACTTTTTGACAACGAAATGTTTCTTCTTTTTGTTAAATCCACGCACATTCCAGAAGAACCCTGACATAAATCAGAGTTTTTTGGGGCGACCTTTTTTGCTCGTAGCACTAGGAAGAATATCCTTGGTGGTAATAGCTGAATTGAAGGGGATTACCTTATGAGAAGATTTTTAGGCTCTCGGGAGAGAATGTCGAGTAATCTGGTCCGCTTGATTATCTTTTTTATTACCCTGTTGGTTTGTTTGATCAGTGACGATTTCTCCTTCTTCTTTATCACCAATCTCCACTAACTTATTTTGTTCTTCTTCCACACTCTCATCCACCGTGAATAGCAAGAATCTCGATGGAGAAACTATGTTTGCTTCACTGTTTTTTCCTCTAAGTTTCTCCACCTGTCTCCCTGTTTTCGCAGGAGAAACTTTTTCCCATATTCCTTCTGCCTCATCTGCACTCATCGACGATTCCATCGTTTCCATCTCCACATGTTTATTAACTTCTTTCACTCTCTCAATCGCCTCTGTTTCTACAGGTTTGTGAGTTTTCTCTGTTTCAGTGCTCACTATATCCTGAGAGATTAAGCTCAATTCCTCAGAAATCGCTGGAACAACTGCTTCTGTCTAGATAATTTCACTCGTTTTTTGACTTTTGACGCTGAAGAATTTGAATTTTTTGAGATTTGCCTACACATACATCTGAAATGTGACCCCATTTCTCGCAAGTTGAGCATCTTGGTGGCAGCCATGGGTATGAGTATTCCACTTCAACCTCTTCATTCTCATTCAGATTGAACTGAAACGTTTTTGGCAATTCTTTCTTCAAGTTTGCCTCGACGAAGATTTTAGCTTCCTCAAAGCTCTTGCATTGCTCTGTATCTGGATGTAGTCTTTTCGGCACACCTACCTTGCTTGCGAGAAAACCCAATCCTTTCCCAGAATATAGCTGGTGAGGTACATTCTTGAGATTGACCCACATCGGCATTGTAGTGATTTCTGGCTGAGCATCCTTCGTAATGGGACTCCATTTAGAAACTACCATTGGAACATCTGCGATATTCCACATACCTCTTCGAAGAACTCTTGATCGAACTGCTAAGTCACTTATTTTGAATTTAACAGTTCGATCATCAACGACAAAAATATCAACTCGAATTGTTTTGTCACCCAGCGGCCAGATTTTGTAGACAATCACATGGATTTTTGCCACATGTGGAGCTGGTGACAGAAAACGGCCTACAAGAAGATCTTCCCAAAGGGGCGTGTCTTCAAGGATGTTATCTGGCACCGTCACTTTGCCCGAGTTATCAGCCATGGCGACGTCGAAGTCGAAAGTGCTTAGGCTTGGACGATTGTTGACAACATTTACCCAAGTAGGCTTGGATGAGTTCGCTCTGTTTTGAGTGGTGACATGCGGCTGAGATCCTTCTGACAGAGTCTTCGACATGTCAGTGACTGATTTTCCAATGACCTTTTTGTTTGCAGAGTTTTTGGAAGATCGCTAACGGTTGAAGTTTGAATTAGAATATCAGCTTCCTCGATCTCTTTCGAAACCATATCCTCCGTCGGCGGGTTTGAATGGCACACCTACCTTGCTTGCGAGAAAACCCAATCCTTTCCCAGAATATAGCTGGTGAGGTACATTCTTGAGATTGACCCACATCGGCATTGTAGTGATTTCTGGCTGAGCATCCTTCGTAATGGGACTCCATTTAGAAACTACCATTGGAACATCTGCGATATTCCACATACCTCTTCGAAGAACTCTTGATCGAACTGCTAAGTCACTTATTTTGAATTTAACAGTTCGATCATCAACGACAAAAATATCAACTCGAATTGTTTTGTCACCCAGCGGCCAGATTTTGTAGACAATCACATGGATTTTTGCCACATGTGGAGCTGGTGACAGAAAACGGCCTACAAGAAGATCTTCCCAAAGGGGCGTGTCTTCAAGGATGTTATCTGGCACCGTCACTTTGCCCGAGTTATCAGCCATGGCGACGTCGAAGTCGAAAGTGCTTAGGCTTGGACGATTGTTGACAACATTTACCCAAGTAGGCTTGGATGAGTTCGCTCTGTTTTGAGTGGTGACATGCGGCTGAGATCCTTCTGACAGAGTCTTCGACATGTCAGTGACTGATTTTCCAATGACCTTTTTGTTTGCAGAGTTTTTGGAAGATCGCTAACGGTTGAAGTTTGAATTAGAATATCAGCTTCCTCGATCTCTTTCGAAACCATATCCTCCGTCGGCGGGTTTGAATGGCACACCTACCTTGCTTGCGAGAAAACCCAATCCTTTCCCAGAATATAGCTGGTGAGGTACATTCTTGAGATTGACCCACATCGGCATTGTAGTGATTTCTGGCTGAGCATCCTTCGTAATGGGACTCCATTTAGAAACTACCATTGGAACATCTGCGATATTCCACATACCTCTTCGAAGAACTCTTGATCGAACTGCTAAGTCACTTATTTTGAATTTAACAGTTCGATCATCAACGACAAAAATATCAACTCGAATTGTTTTGTCACCCAGCGGCCAGATTTTGTAGACAATCACATGGATTTTTGCCACATGTGGAGCTGGTGACAGAAAACGGCCTACAAGAAGATCTTCCCAAAGGGGCGTGTCTTCAAGGATGTTATCTGGCACCGTCACTTTGCCCGAGTTATCAGCCATGGCGACGTCGAAGTCGAAAGTGCTTAGGCTTGGACGATTGTTGACAACATTTACCCAAGTAGGCTTGGATGAGTTCGCTCTGTTTTGAGTGGTGACATGCGGCTGAGATCCTTCTGACAGAGTCTTCGACATGTCAGTGACTGATTTTCCAATGACCTTTTTGTTTGCAGAGTTTTTGGAAGATCGCTAACGGTTGAAGTTTGAATTAGAATATCAGCTTCCTCGATCTCTTTCGAAACCATATCCTCCGTCGGCGGGTTTGAATGGCACACCTACCTTGCTTGCGAGAAAACCCAATCCTTTCCCAGAATATAGCTGGTGAGGTACATTCTTGAGATTGACCCACATCGGCATTGTAGTGATTTCTGGCTGAGCATCCTTCGTAATGGGACTCCATTTAGAAACTACCATTGGAACATCTGCGATATTCCACATACCTCTTCGAAGAACTCTTGATCGAACTGCTAAGTCACTTATTTTGAATTTAACAGTTCGATCATCAACGACAAAAATATCAACTCGAATTGTTTTGTCACCCAGCGGCCAGATTTTGTAGACAATCACATGGATTTTTGCCACATGTGGAGCTGGTGACAGAAAACGGCCTACAAGAAGATCTTCCCAAAGGGGCGTGTCTTCAAGGATGTTATCTGGCACCGTCACTTTGCCCGAGTTATCAGCCATGGCGACGTCGAAGTCGAAAGTGCTTAGGCTTGGACGATTGTTGACAACATTTACCCAAGTAGGCTTGGATGAGTTCGCTCTGTTTTGAGTGGTGACATGCGGCTGAGATCCTTCTGACAGAGTCTTCGACATGTCAGTGACTGATTTTCCAATGACCTTTTTGTTTGCAGAGTTTTTGGAAGATCGCTAACGGTTGAAGTTTGAATTAGAATATCAGCTTCCTCGATCTCTTTCGAAACCATATCCTCCGTCGGCGGGTTTGAATGGCACACCTACCTTGCTTGCGAGAAAACCCAATCCTTTCCCAGAATATAGCTGGTGAGGTACATTCTTGAGATTGACCCACATCGGCATTGTAGTGATTTCTGGCTGAGCATCCTTCGTAATGGGACTCCATTTAGAAACTACCATTGGAACATCTGCGATATTCCACATACCTCTTCGAAGAACTCTTGATCGAACTGCTAAGTCACTTATTTTGAATTTAACAGTTCGATCATCAACGACAAAAATATCAACTCGAATTGTTTTGTCACCCAGCGGCCAGATTTTGTAGACAATCACATGGATTTTTGCCACATGTGGAGCTGGTGACAGAAAACGGCCTACAAGAAGATCTTCCCAAAGGGGCGTGTCTTCAAGGATGTTATCTGGCACCGTCACTTTGCCCGAGTTATCAGCCATGGCGACGTCGAAGTCGAAAGTGCTTAGGCTTGGACGATTGTTGACAACATTTACCCAAGTAGGCTTGGATGAGTTCGCTCTGTTTTGAGTGGTGACATGCGGCTGAGATCCTTCTGACAGAGTCTTCGACATGTCAGTGACTGATTTTCCAATGACCTTTTTGTTTGCAGAGTTTTTGGAAGATCGCTAACGGTTGAAGTTTGAATTAGAATATCAGCTTCCTCGATCTCTTTCGAAACCATATCCTCCGTCGGCGGGTTTGAATGGCACACCTACCTTGCTTGCGAGAAAACCCAATCCTTTCCCAGAATATAGCTGGTGAGGTACATTCTTGAGATTGACCCACATCGGCATTGTAGTGATTTCTGGCTGAGCATCCTTCGTAATGGGACTCCATTTAGAAACTACCATTGGAACATCTGCGATATTCCACATACCTCTTCGAAGAACTCTTGATCGAACTGCTAAGTCACTTATTTTGAATTTAACAGTTCGATCATCAACGACAAAAATATCAACTCGAATTGTTTTGTCACCCAGCGGCCAGATTTTGTAGACAATCACATGGATTTTTGCCACATGTGGAGCTGGTGACAGAAAACGGCCTACGAGAAGATCTTCCCAAAGGGGCGTGTCTTCAAGGATGTTATCTGGCACCGTCACTTTGCCCGAGTTATCAGCCATGGCGACGTCGAAGTCGAAAGTGCTTAGGCTTGGACGATTGTTGACAACATTTACCCAAGTAGGCTTGGATGAGTTCGCTCTGTTTTGAGTGGTGACATGCGGCTGAGATCCTTCTGACAGAGTCTTCGACATGTCAGTGACTGATTTTCCAATGACCTTTTTGTTTGCAGAGTTTTTGGAAGATCGCTAACGGTTGAAGTTTGAATTAGAATATCAGCTTCCTCGATCTCTTTCGAAACCATATCCTCCGTCGGCGGGTTTGAATGGCACACCTACCTTGCTTGCGAGAAAACCCAATCCTTTCCCAGAATATAGCTGGTGAGGTACATTCTTGAGATTGACCCACATCGGCATTGTAGTGATTTCTGGCTGAGCATCCTTCGTAATGGGACTCCATTTAGAAACTACCATTGGAACATCTGCGATATTCCACATACCTCTTCGAAGAACTCTTGATCGAACTGCTAAGTCACTTATTTTGAATTTAACAGTTCGATCATCAACGACAAAAATATCAACTCGAATTGTTTTGTCACCCAGCGGCCAGATTTTGTAGACAATCACATGGATTTTTGCCACATGTGGAGCTGGTGACAGAAAACGGCCTACGAGAAGATCTTCCCAAAGGGGCGTGTCTTCAAGGATGTTATCTGGCACCGTCACTTTGCCCGAGTTATCAGCCATGGCGACGTCGAAGTCGAAAGTGCTTAGGCTTGGACGATTGTTGACAACATTTACCCAAGTAGGCTTGGATGAGTTCGCTCTGTTTTGAGTGGTGACATGCGGCTGAGATCCTTCTGACAGAGTCTTCGACATGTCAGTGACTGATTTTCCAATGACCTTTTTGTTTGCAGAGTTTTTGGAAGATCGCTAACGGTTGAAGTTTGAATTAGAATATCAGCTTCCTCGATCTCTTTCGAAACCATATCCTCCGTCGGCGGGTTTGAATGGCACACCTACCTTGCTTGCGAGAAAACCCAATCCTTTCCCAGAATATAGCTGGTGAGGTACATTCTTGAGATTGACCCACATCGGCATTGTAGTGATTTCTGGCTGAGCATCCTTCGTAATGGGACTCCATTTAGAAACTACCATTGGAACATCTGCGATATTCCACATACCTCTTCGAAGAACTCTTGATCGAACTGCNTTTTTTTCCTTGTTCAAATATTTGTTTTTTTTTTAATATTAAATCAGTAAATTAGCATTAGAGCCTTTGGCTTATTATGTAGATTAAAAGAAAACAGAACCGATATCTCTATTTTATTATAATAGATAAGGTCCAGAGTTCCGAATTGGCCTCCATAATAAGCACGAGCAGATCAATCGCTCATATATTAAAATCAATGAAAAAGATGTTGTGCCTACTCAATATCAACTGTATTATAATTTAGATAAGGTCCAGAGACGTCGTTATTCTAGAACATGGATGCACAATTACAAATGTACCAATTAGATGACGAAAGCAGAGAATGTAAAAATTAAATTCCAATAGTAAAAACATAAAACTTAATGAGTTTATAATACTTAGAGAAAAACAATACAAAACGTCTAAATTAAAATTAGAAAAGACAACTTAAAAAAAAAAACCAAAATCCGCAAATAAAAATCACTCCTTGGAATCAATCGTTCGTCCTCGTTTCTTACTACCACCTCCTTCGGAAACATCCGGAGTCTGAATGTCCAGGTCAGCACTGCGCTTTATCCCAAGAGACGACAGCGTCATCAATGCACTATCACTTGAATCTTCACGACCGTCAACAACATCAATAGGCTTCAACAACATAAAATTATAAAAGCGGAAGACCGATTAGTAATAATGCCTATCAGTTTACAAAAAAATAAAATATAATAAATAACCAACACACTACTTATAACTTACAGTTTCATAAGAACAGTCAGCAAACTTTCCAATCATTGCGTCATTATCAACCACTATTTCGACCTTGTATGATGTCTTCCGACTTTTTAGATTCTCGGATGATATAACAATTTTAAACAGCAATTGTTTCCCTATCAGACCGGATAGAGCCAGAGGCAAAACGGATGGAGCCGCCTATTCAAAATAGAACAAAACAACAGTTAGAAGAAAGATCCTGGTTTAAGAAAGCACCTTTAAAGAATAAAGTATCTAAACAGTAAATACCTCGGCAACTTCCTCAGCCAATACATCAGCAGAGACTCTTAGTAAAGGTTCGGCGACAGTATCAAAAAGTATAAACCTTAACTGTTCACCCGACTCATCAGAGACACGAAGCACAAACTTATACCTAACCAAATATAAACGTGCTAAATACAAAAGAAAAGGATAATTCGCCAAAAAAAATACTCATGAACTTCGAAACTAAACGAATTTAACTGTGTCAAAGGCAATCGCTTAATCGAGTATTAATTAAAGAATGGCCGACAACCCTACAATAACCAGATGACTAAGTATATAGATGTTATAAACAAATCCGTGGAAATATAATATAAATCGAGTATTAATTAGAATCAAAAACGGAAAAAAATTAGATCGACCTACAAAAAAAAAAATATATCGTCATCAATAAGAACGAAAAACCACAAACAATAATCAAAACCAAAGTGATGATACTCTCTCATTCACGTTGACTCACCAACGATTGGCAGCTTAATCTTGAGTAATAGGATTAACCACCATGAACCCTAAAAAAAAAAATATAAACCACGGTCAATTTAGATCGTTGAAGAATAAGTCAGAACAAAAAGGGTGAGTATCACACATGTAAAACACGATTTAGATACACCAAAAACAAAAAAATATGCCCAAACACACCTAAATATAAAACTAAGAGAACGACTAAACTATACGAAGAAATAGAGGTGAAGAAGCCTTTGTATTTATAAGAGTATAATTAGGTTTTTTTTGTTAACAAACGGCGGAGGAATTTTTTTTTCTTTTTTAACAAACGGCGGCCGCAAATTAAGAACTAAATTGGCACAAAATATTAGACCTGTTGTACGGTTTAGGATGAATGAGAGAGTTTCGTTCCTCAAAATTTACTTCGCTTTTACTATATATGATATTGGTATCTTTCTTTCGCAGTTTCTAAAAAATAACAAGGTTTTTCATGTGAAAGTTGTAGGAACGCAAATTTTACAATTGTGCAAACTGATAACTGTAAAGAAAATAGTATAAGAATATACCAATACATGAATTAGGAAAAACCTTCGCAGAGTCGAGACGAATCTTTTTCCTTAATTTTGTAAACGTGATAACATCATATTTTGCATGTTTTTAAGGTTTAGTTTCATAGGTTTTTAGTTCCACTTTGTATAGTTTTTGAGTTGTTTTCATGCATTTGAGTCTCATTTGCATTGCATTGCATTTTAGATATCCTAAGTTGTCTTTGCATTATTTTTGGCTTGCTTAAGCCATTTTCAGGTGTTTTTGGAGTCATAGGAGTTGGAGGAGTGAAAATAGCCACATAAAAGGTCATTGCGGAATACAGAGATGCAAGATCAGGTTGAGACGTCAGAGGTTTGGCATTGGATGAAAGACTTTCCACCGATAGATTGAGCTTATATTTTACCACAAGCTATATCAATGGATTAGCTTTCATTTGGAAGTTTTTTTAGGCCATTCCAACGGTGCGATCAAGAGTTATGCCAATTTTCGTGACGACGGTCCAGTCTGGCGAGCAAGAGGAGCGGGTGGAGAAACAAGCCAGATCGATCGATCCACAAACTTGGATCGATCGATCCCAAACATCGAAGATTTCCCAGACCGACCTACAATGCCAGATTGATCGATCTCATGTTTTTGGGGGATCGATCCCCTACTTTGACCATTTTCTGGGCCGAAACCACCCGAAGTGCTCTAAAGATCGACTCAGAAGAAGGGTTTCCATTGGGATTTAGCTTCGGTGATCTTCATGAAAGTTGTAGATAATGGAGTTAGCTTTCCAATAAAAGTGGTTTCGAGTCATTCTGACATATGGTTCGAGAGTTATGGCGGATGTAGCGAAGACGTATCAAACCGAAAACTAGTCTTCTGAAACAGTATAAAAACGTCTTTTCTCTACTTTACCTAACTTTTGGTGACTTTGGACGCCCAAAGCTCTATAATTATTGGTCTTTGGACCAGATCTAAGAACCTTTTATCACTTTTAACAAAAACTTTAGAGAGAAAACCTTGTTTTTCTCTTGAAGATTTGCAATCCTTTGAAGATCTAGAGAAGTTTTCTTGAATTTTCTTTCACTTTTCTTATTATTTTGTTCATGGCTTTCATTTGTACGGTTTACTTTTGCGATTTAGCTATGTGTGAGTAGTTCTATTAGGATTCTTGGGTAAGGTAGATTAGGGTGATTCTAGGTTTGTTTTTGATGTTTAAGAGCTAGATTACTTGAAATCCTTTCTCATTAAGTGTTCTTAATGCTAGATTAGCCTTGACAAAGTTGATCTAGAACCTAGGGAATCCCGTCACCCGAAAGGTGTTCTTAGGAGATTCTTAAACGAACTTATTGAGTGCTTTTCATATCTTAGCCAACGGAAAATTGATGTCTATGGTGAATTGTGGTTAATTAGACTTGTGCTTATTGCTTGTTAGTCATAGAACTGCGAACGAAAGTTTATGACGATTGATGACTAAGATAGGGGTAAATACCATGGACGTGGATTAATCTTTAGTAGTGTTCTAAGGCCTAAGGAGATATTTACTAGAATGTTTGAGCATCTTAAGTAGATTAAAGAATCACCCGAGTCGATTGCTTTACCCGAGAATTCGTTTGTTTAAATTTGCTAATTAACGTTTAAGTTTGTCAATTGTGTCTTGTCACTTGTTTATTTCTCTGTTGCTGTATGTTTCACTTGTTTGATAAAAACCCAACCCCAATTATCGCTTAGATTAGATAGTGTCTTGTATTCTTAGTGCGTCGTTCTTATTTCCTTGTGGATTCGATCCCAAAGTGCTGCAATGGCATGCCATTAGATTGAGGCATTGTGCACAGTGGGTAATTGTGCGGACCGTAAAAAGTCCAACTATCAAAACACCCCGTAGTGTGACGGTTGCATGGCGTTCCATTTTATGTTTTCTAAGCAACCCACTTTGGACCTCCATTTCTCATTCAATTCAACTCCGATTTTGAGAAGTGAATACACTGCTCACAGCAAGGAATCCATCGCACTCATAACCCAGTCATTTACCAAAATAATTGGTCAAAAAACATGACCAGAAAGTTGGCATGAGCCACTTGTCAAAAATGAGTTCCAACAATCCTCTACATGAATAGAAATGACTCTATACACATGAAGACTCGACAAGACTTGATAAGGCTCGAAAAAACGACTTTGAGAGTACAAGCAAAAAAATTCACTATATTGAATTGGTAGCATTTTTCAACATTGGACCAGTCATTGTTAATAGCTATCAAATTTACTCGACCATGAAGTGAACATGATGTCTTGAACCTCCCGAGCTTTGATGTAAACAGAGACAATAGCCATAACACAGCTTCATTTTCTCACAGAACTAGGTTCTCTATTGTGTTCATTTTGGCCTTGAACATGTCTGGTTAATCATGAGTGAACTTTGAGAATATAGCATTTCCTTCATTCTCTTAGAAACGACATCATTTCATACTCACAAGGTAATTGCCATTAGCTTGTATTTAAAGGAATATCCTGTAATATTCCACATATCTTACAAGGCTTGGACTCAAATCATTAAAAGCTTACACTTATCCTTTACACATACAGGAAGCACTGATCATCATCCTAGGAGCTGGGTAGAAACTAGAGTCTCTCAGTGCTCTTAGCATATTCAGTTTCACTTAGTTTTCCCTTTGAACCTACATCTTGAGATCTCCAGTCACGTAGGTGGGGTTACCATCAAGCCTCCTCTTAAGTCATAGGTTTTAAACTAACTCATGATGATTTTACAATTTGATTGGATATAATCTATTAAAATTAAACTGTTTGAGATCAATTGTCTAATGGTTTTATGTCGTCTTCTTAAGAGACATGACTAACCATTATAAATTCAATACACGAGCTATAGTCGACTGACTATCACAATGTACACATAATGCTTGTAGCCTCGTACTGGTTTCTCCCATATTGGGATATCTCCCAAAAATTCTGAAACCACTCAGCTTCTTCTACAACTTAATTTGTCTAAATTTATGACCTCATATATATATTTCATGGTCAATCTAGTCAACAGAGTTTGTTTGGAAGATTTTCAAGACGCTTCTAGGAGGTTGTACTGGTAATTTTTCCAGACACTCCTACACTTTTAAATATTTGTACGAATGTACTTTACCTTTCTAAAGTTCATATAGTGTCTTGCCAATGATTTTATGTGATAAACAATGCTCCCCCCCCCCACACATTTCATGAGGTAACTCAGAGTCATGCTACATTGCATTCATCATCTTGTTAAGAGTTCATAATTTTTATTCCGCAACTCCATCACAATCAAGTGAATAGGGATTAGTTTTCTGATGAATAATGCCATGTTTTGTGAACAACGCATTTACTATGCATCAAACTCGCATCATCTATCACTTGTAACTATTCTAATAGTTATCTCAAGTTGGCTTTTAATATCATCTTGTATGCTTTAAACTTTTCTAAAGCCACATTAATTCTTGCTTCTTAGCAAGTATCCACATCTATCACAACAAATATGATTAATGGTAACCTCATAATATCATCATTCCATTCGGTTGTTCCCAACCAGGTTGACTTTTCAAATTACACTACATGACGAAGACGAGTCCATAATCACGATCATCACCGAAAGCCCGAGCTCATGACGAGCAACGACGTCACGGCAAAAGAGATACGACCATGAGAGGTGAAGCTCGCCGAGGAACATCACGACAAGAAGAATAACGACAACAACAAAAGAGAAGAATGGTAACTTGCATGACAAGTAATATGCATTGACACCATAGTCACGTACCATAATCACGGGAGGAAGACGAGCTCACTCACGGCCATGACTACGACGAAGACGAGCTCACGACCTCACTCTCGCCACGAGCCGACCACCGAACTCACCATGCACCACGCCGAACTCGCCATGCACACCACCGAACTCACCACACACTCACCGCCGACTTCGCCAACCAACCGACCACCGACCATGACATCACTCTCACCACCGACCACGAAAGACGATCTCACTCTCAACTTAACGACCACTATCATGACGACTCGCCGAAGATAAGTCATTCCACGGAACTACGCTTCTTATTCTCCAACTCTCCAACCTTTGTAAGTCGGCAACTCTGCCGACCTCATTGTATCATCCGAACTACGATCTGGTTTGATGTTCTATCTCATTTGCCTTGCTTTTCTATTTAACTGAAAATCTTCGAACCCTCGATATAAATTGATTTGTGGGAGACGTGGGAAACCACGTTCCAACAATGAGGCTGGATGACCGGATGGCTTACATCCACCATCGGAGAGTCCATGGGACGGCGGTTGAATCGCACTTAGAAAAGAAAAACCAGTAAACTTTGTAACTATGCCTCAGTCCTTGCTTGTATTGTCCTCTATAAATACTTCATCATTGATACCAACACTCGATTCCATTGCCATCGTATTTTCCATTAACGAAATACTAGTAAACTCAACTTCCATTTAATCTTTCTCTGACAAATTCTTAAAATAATGTTGCGTAGACTTCACATTTCTTTTTTGTTTTTGTTAAAGGGTCTTCATTAATTTAAAAAGAAACTTACAAGAAATAAAAGTAGAACCATACAACAGCTGAAAATAAAAGTAACTAGAGAGAGTAGAAAGAGGAGTGGGTTCTACATGTTGAAATAATTTCTCCTTTCAATGTTGTATCTTTAGTCATTTGTGTTGTGCAAAAGGTGAATAAGAGGGAGCTAAACCAAATTCAAACCGAAACAAAATCAGAGCTAAACCAAAACGAATTTTTATTAACCTGAAGATGAAGATGAAGAAGACGAAGTAGAAGAAGGTGAATATGAGAAAGAGACGAAGAAAAACCGAAGAAGAATAGTTTGGATAAGACAAAGATGACGAAGGAGAAGTATGAAGCAAAGGATGAAGAAGGCTTTTAAAACCCGAAAAAAAAGAAGAAGAAGAAGGATTGAGAGAATACAAAGATGATGAAGAAGAAGTCAAAGAAGACAAAAAAGAAGTACGAAAATACGATGAAGAAAAAAAAACCAAAAGATAAAGAAGAGGAAGAAAAAGAAGACACAACAGAAGAAGAGGAATAAGAAGTCGGAGCAGAAGGAGAAAAAACCCATAAGATAGAAGATGAAGTAGAAGAGGGAAAGATAGGGAAGAGAAAAAATTGGATGAAGACCTTAAAGGAGGAGATGATGAAGAATTTGGAGAAGAGGAGGAATAAGACAAAATAAAAGAATGTGAAAATGAGGAAAAAGACGAAGAAAAACTAGAAAAATATGAAGTCAGAGAAGAAAGAGAGATAAAAGTGGAAGACGATGAAGAAAAATAAAGAAAAGACGATAAAGAAAAAAAAACTAAAAGATAAAGAAGAGGAAGACGATGAACTCGCGTTTGTCTTAATTCAGTTGGTTTGTGGGTTTCATACACTTATTTAGAAGAATATGAAAAAAAATCGAAAGATGTATAAGAGGAAGAAGAAGTAGAAGTTGAAGACGATGAGGATGAAGAAGAAGACGTGACAAAGAAAAACCGGAAGAATAAGAAGTAAGAAAATACATAGAGAATGAGGGCGATGAGAGATAAATGTGGAAGATGATGAAGAAGAATAAGGAAAAGACGATAAAGAAGAAAAACCAAAAATAAAGAAGAGGAAAAAAGAAGAAGACGAAGAACGATTATGTGGAGACGAATAACTCGCGTTTGTCTTAGTTCAATTGGTTTGTGAGTTTCATACACTTATTTAGTATTGCATTTTGGGTGTTTAATTTTGGATGATGTTTACTTTTTTGGGTTCGCTTTATTTTGATGATGTATGTGTCAAGTGGTTGTTATCATTCTCTTCGGTTTATAACATAAAGTTTTGTTGTACGTTTTGGAAAATCTGTTTTAATCATATCGAATTGAGATCAATAAACACGTTTCGAAACTGCATTCATAAAACTTGGAATGATNAAAATAAAAAATACTTAATTGGTTTTAATTATTCTAGAAATAACCGAAAAACAATCAAACATATCTTACAAGTTACAACTTCTCAATGATGAGAGCTTGTATTCCAATTGGGAAAATATTTTTAGTGTCCTTATTGGACTCATATTTATATATATAGTTTCCTTATTTTACTGAATCCCCTTAATATAAAAATAAAAGTGTCTAGGGTTATCCTTTTCTTCGGTGATACAGAAGTCATTCTCAGAGCCACGTACAGGAGAAGTAACAAAGGGTCTAGGGTTAAGATTTTAGTCATGGACAGGGCCAAACCTTTTCCGGTAATTGAAGGGTTAGTTCGGGAAGACAGAATCAGCGCGTTGTACGACGATCTACTCATACAGATATTATTGCTTGTTCCGACCAAAGATGCAGTGGCCACCACGCTTTTGTCTAAACGATGGAGATTTGTGTGGACAAAGTTGCATAGACTTGACTTCATAGAAACCAGGAACAGAGATGAAAAAAGCGTTTGGTGGTTTCTTGACTAGTCCATGCGATTATACGATGCACCTTTTTTAGAAAGATTGTGTATTGAACTCGGTACACAATGTCCTGTTGATGTTGATGTTGTAAACTGGGTTGCAAAAGCTGTTGATTGCTCCGTGCGTGACCTAACGTTCCAGCTCCTCTGGTACAGCGAGCCGATCAGAATGCCTGAGAGCCTTTACACTTGCAAAACGCTAACGAAATTGAATCTCTCCGAAACAATTCTTGTGGATGTTCCTTCTCCGGTTTCTCTCCCATCACTTACACAACTTGTTCTTCTCTCTGTTCTTTACAAAGACGAAGATTCTCATGTAAGGCTTTTATCAGGTTGCCCTGTTCTCAAGCACCTGAAGGTGATTCGAGGAGCTTCTCATGTGGGTGGTGAAAGTGATACTGTGAGAAAGTTTAGTGTGAAAGTGCCTTCTTTACTGGAATTAACATATGCAGATTATAGGTGGCAAAGGCACGATGATACTGATAGGTCTTTGGTTATAGACACCCCGAATTTAGAGTTTTTAGACATCAGTGACGGAAAACACTCTTCTTGCTCCACGAAGTATATGCCTCATCTTGTCAAGGCATTGATTAATGTTGATTTTTTTTATCCTGATGACAATTTTCTGCGATTTCTTTCTTCGATCAAGTATCTTAAGCTACCTCGACGTGATATAATGCTTCCATGGTGTAACGCCGTTAACTACTCCCGACTTATAGAGTGCAGTATATTTGATTTTGACCCAGACAGGTGTGAATCACTTGTGGTTTTGCTCTCCAATTGTCCTAAGCTAAAAGTTTTAATGGTCGACTCCACATTTGAGATTGATTGGGAGTTCAATAATGATCCAGTTTTATGGAACCGACCGAATTCTGTTCCTAGATGCTTATCGTCACAGCTCGAGATCTTCGAGTGGACTACATATGCAGGAAGAGTAAATGAAAAGGAACTCATAAGATACATTCTAGAAAACTCAGAGTGTTTAAAAACAGCGGGAATCTCTCCGAGTTATCTCTGCTCTGATCACGAGAAACAGAAGATGATTGAGGAGTTACAATCTATGCCTAGGGTTTCAACATCATCTGAGATTCTCTTCTCTGCTACATTGTTATTTAGACATTCTTATGATGACCAATAACTTTTTCTATTAGTCAGAATATGATGTTTCTATATCCTAAAGTTGGGAAATTTCTCTAATTTTTGTTCTAATCTTCACATATTGTTCTGTAATACAGTGTCAGAAAAAACATTAGAAGTCGCAAAATGCAGAAGCATCATAACTAATCATAACTAAATACCCGAAAAGACAATAAATCTGATTTTCTGACAACTATTAAAAGTATTAGAAAACAATCTGCAAGTGAAAAAAGCGGAGAGATTCATTATCTCTCAAGTAGTGAGTTCCATTATTGCACTTACAATGTCTCCATCGTGACCCTTGAGTGCCTTAACCGCTTTGCTGCGCGAAACTCCAGCCTGAGTCATGACCAAGTCAATGTCACGGGCCTCGACACCGGTCTCATCAAATTTCTCTTCATCTTCTTCTGTGGCTGTTGATGCCTCTGCTCTCTGAGAAGTGGCTCCAATTTCAGGCATCCTAAATTGTTGAGCGGCTTGTGTTTGAAGCTGAGAGCTCAAGTCCTCAATCTTGGCCTCACCGAATATAACATAAGTTTCTGAATGAGGGCTCTTGAAGACATCAGGTTTTGAGATGAAGAAGAGCACCTGATAACATTAAGTTTCTGGATGGTTAGAATGTTAGGCGCATAGATATATATCTAAGCTTAGTGAAAACAGAGAACGGTTTTGGGGTTTTACGTTTTTGGTTCTTTTGATGGTTACTCTGCTAACACCTGTGACTGGTTTCATACCGAGCTTCAACATTGCCTTCCTGCTCTTCTTTTCACTTCTGTTCTGCTTTGAACTTCCGTTTACATCTGGAACAAANATTGCTTCACTGTTGTTACCGGGTGGAAGGACTGCACATTCACGTTTTGGTATTCCAATAAATCCGGATGAGTACACAACATGTACAATGAAGCCTAATACAGATCAAGCGAATTTAGTCAAAGAAACTTCACTAATAATTTGGGATGAAGCACCTATGATGAGCAGATATTGTTTTCAGTCTCTTGATAGAAGTATGTGTGATATTATGGGAAACATGGAGAACAAGCCTTTTGGTGGAAAGTTGTTGTTTTTGGTGGGGATTTCAGGCAAGTACTCCCTGTGATCAATGGTGCAGGTAGAGCAGATATTGTTTTGGCTTCTCTAAATTCATCTTATCTTTGGGATCATTGCGAAGTCCTAAAGCTGACTAAGAATATGCGACTTCTCAACAACAAGTTAAGTACTGATGAGGCAAAGGAGATAAATGAAATTTCTGAGTGGATTTTAAACGTTGGTGATGGAAAGATCATGGAGCCTAATGATGGTGAGGCTCTAATTGATATTCCTGATGAGTTTCTAATTACTGATGCTGATGATCCTATCGAGGCAATAATTAGAGAAATTTATGGTGATCCAACACTTTTGCATAAGCAACAAGATCTGAAATTCTTTCAAGATAGGGCTATTTTGGCTCCAAGAAATGAAGACGTCAATTCACTTAACCTACATTTGCTTGAGAAGTTACAAGGTTAGCAACCATTTTTTAAAGTATTTTTGCATTCTTTTTTTATTTCATTTAAAAAAAAAAACTAAATCTAAGCTTTTAATCTACTGAATTGGTTTTATGAAACAGGTGAAGAAAGGACATATCTTAGTATGGATACTCTAGATCCCTCAGATGCAAATTCAAATACCAACCCTGTGTTCACGCCTGATTTTTTAAACACTATCAATATCTCGGGTTTGCCTGTGCATAGTTTACGTTTAAAAATCGGTGCTCCTATTATGTTAGTGAGGAACTTAGATCCTAAAGGAGGGTTATGCAATGGAACTAGACTGCGGATTACACAAATGGCTGATCATGTTTTACAGGCAACAGTCATCACAGGAGATAGGAATGGAGACATAGTTCTGATTCCAAAGATTGTCATAACACCATATGATGCCAAATTGCCATTTAAAATGCGTCGCAGACAGTTTCCGGTATCACTTGCCTTTGCAATGACTATCAACAAGAGTCAAGGACAATCACTAGCAGAAGTGGGACTTTATTTGCCAAACCCTGTGTTTTCTCATGGTCAACTCTATGTGGCTTTATCAAGAGTAACATCAAAAAATGGTTGAAAGTGCTTATTCTAGACAAAAAAGGTAAACCTCAGAGACAAACCATGAATGTGGTTTTCAAAGAGGTGTTTCAAAATTTATAAAAAAAAAAATTATGGTATTTTTATTTGATTGATCAGATATTTGATTATGGTATTTCTTTTCTTATTTTATATTTTATTTTTAGTTGTTTTCATTTTTGTTTATGTGGTTTTGGCGTTACTTTAAAATAAAATCATTTTACTTTTAAAACAAAGTTTAAATTCTATACTTTCAATAATTACAATATTTGTAATTCAATGATAAAACAACGTTAAACTTTATTATAAACTGTAAAAAATAAAACATAACAAATAAATTTAAAAAAAACAACCAAATTAAAAAGTATATAAAAAAAATATATCAACTTCAAATTTGATTGAAAAAATAAACAGAATTCTAAATTGTAAATAAAAAACAAATACAATTTTATATAAAATCAATTGACCCGCGGTGTACGGCGGGTACGAATCTAGTAAGAATTAAAATCGTTTAAGTGTGTTCCTCAAATCTACCAAAAGTTTGGTAAAAATTAAGTAATTAAGTACTCCAATATGAGTAAGTGAAGTAAAAGCAGTCTGGATAGTTTGTTTTCTATAATTATATATGCGGAAAGCCAAGTAGGCCACCTTTGTTAAATAGTCTTATCAAAATAAACTCTTGACTAAATAAATAAATGGTTTTTCAATTTCATGACCTTTGAGAAAAAAAACGGAGTACTCGGAGTAGCATCTTACATTATAATTGAATAATATCTATAAAAAATTAGATCATGATCCTTTTTTTTTTTTTTTTTTTGTTAAAGGGTCTTCATTAATTTAAAAAGAAACTTACAAGAAATAAAAGTAGAACCATACAACAACTGAAAATAAAAGTAGCCAGAGAGAGTAGAAAGAGGAGTTCATTTGCACAACACAAATGACTAAAGATACAACATTGAAAGGAGAAATTATTTCAACCTGTAGAACCAACTTGAAGTAGCGCTTGTCCTGATTTGACTTTGTTTGACTTTGTTTTTTCCTGCCACTTCCTCTTCTTTTGTGAGCGATAAACTTCAGAAGAAGCCAGAGAAGTGAAAGCAACCACTAAAGTACCAGCATCCACAAAATCCACTATTCCTTTGTCTTTCTGCAGCATGGCAAAGGGATTTGTATTAACCAACAGTTCAGACCGAGGCTTTTGCTGGATTCTAGAAGACACTGTTTTTGCAGCTCTGATGAATGGAGGATCATCAACAACACCAGAAGCTAAAGACCCACCCTTTTCCTTTGAAGAAGAAACCGGCGGTGAAGATGATGTTCTTTCTTCAACCGGCACAATAACCTGGTCAGTTACATTGGATTTCACAGGAGAAAACGACTCAGACTGAGTTTTAACAAGATCATGATCTATAGACAAATTCTAATAAGCTAACAATTCAATTAAAGTCATGGTGGCTCGTAACTTATATTGTGGTCATACGATCTTGTATTTCTCATTGCACTAGCGAAGAGTTTTGTGGGTGGCTAATAATTGTTAACGTTTCTAGACTACTTGAGACTAAGGCCATGTTCGTTTTTGCATCCAAACATTGTATTTAGATATAAATGTTCAAATGTTGTTTGTTTGGAAAATTTTAAATATGCATTTGGATGCTGAATCTAGATGCAAAATTAATTGCATCTAAAAAATCTGGATATTTGATATGCCAAAAACAGTAAAATTCGTATGCAAATTTTGTATCTCAAAAACCAAAAGAATGAAATACCCTTCAATATAATAGAAATCTAACTAATTTTATTTTGATTATTCTTGTTAAATAATATTTTATCATTATCGTTAAAATAGTATTTTTCGCAAAAAAATGTCATTTTTTCGTCAAAACCACAAAATCGCATTTTTCCGTTAAAACAAAAAAAATCGTGTTTTTCTTGTCGTAATTGCAAAACCATGTTTTCTCGTCAAAACCGCAATTCCGTTAAATCGTGTTCTCCCACTAAACCGCAAAACCACTTTTTCCCGCCAAAACTGCAAAACCATGAAATCATGTTTTCCCGCCAAAACCGCAAAAATCGTATTTTCCTGTCAAAATCGCAAAATCGCATTTTCTTGAGTTTTTCTGCAACACTGAAATCATGTCTTCCTGCCAAAATCGCGTGTCGATTATAGGTCATTGCAACATTTAGGTTCATTGGAAGGGAAGGAAATCAATGTGCGGATCTGCTAGTAAAGAAGGTATCATCTTGTGTTATTTACTAAGTATGTTTTTTTAGATTGTAGTAACCTGACATTGGTTGATACCAATGGTGGATCATGAGAAATTCATTGTTGATTCTTCTGAGTAAATGATCACACAACGATATATTAGTGAATAATTTTTGAACTCTCATATTCTTCACTAGTAAATTCATTATATGGACTCGATTGAAAAGCTTCAGATTCGTGTCTATTCACGACAAGATCAAGCCAGTCTGTCTGCAAAATTCACACAAACAAAACCCATTAAAAAGGCTTTGAGAGAAGAATAAAAACATTTACAAGTTAACGAGGAGATAACTCAGAAACAGTGACATTGTTCAACGACATTTGTAACCCTTCCACTCTCTCTAACACAAATGCAGGCCGTGAAGGCGTTGGGAGAGTAAAGGAATAGCTATTGAGCATCAGAGCAACTGAAGCCATTGTTGGTCTAGTCGCTGCACTCTCTTGAACGCATAAGAGACCAATGTGTATGCATCTCAAGATATCGTTTATTGATCCTGTGGTTAAACTCGGATCGATCACGCTTAGTATTATGCCTTCTCTCCAGCTTCTCCATACCTGAGAAGACAAAATACAGAATCAAATTCATTATGATGAACAAAGGTTTGGTTTTGTTGTGTACTTACCCAACTAAGAAGATCTTCTGCATCTTCATCATCCTTAGATCGACCATTGTTGTTTCTCTTACCTGTAATGATCTCAATGACTAATACACCGAAGCTAAATACGTCTGTTTTCACTGAGAATTGTCCGTGAATAGCGTATTCGGGAGCCATATACCCGCTACACGATGAAATGAAATAACCCGTTTATACCGGTGTTTCTTGGATTTAACAAGTTAGTAAGATGAATTCTTACTTACTAGGTTCCTGCAATTCTGTTTGTGAATTGATGTGTCATGGTTTGCCCTGTGTCAAATAGTTTAGCTAATCCAAAATCTGCGATTTTCGGATTCATATCTTGGTCCAAAAGAATGTTGCTAGCTTTAAGATCACGGTGGATAATCCGGTAACGAGAGTCTTCATGAAGATAAAGAAGTCCTCTACCAACTCCCCCAATCATTTTGTACCGTGCTCCCCAATCCAAAAATTGAAGCTTCTCAAGATCTGTGACGACACAAAGATCAACACATAGCAAACAAAAAAAAATGGTAGAATCATATGGAGCAGAAGGCGGAAAAAGATTACCGAAGATGAAATGATCAAGACTACCGTTCTTGATGAACTCATAGACAAGGATTCTTTCTTGTCCTTGTATGCAGAAACCTATAAGCCTAACTAAGTTCCTATGCTGAAGCTTTGCAAGTAGTAAAATCTCGTTCTTGAATTCGATATCTCCTTGTCCAGAAGTACCCGATAATCTCTTCACCGCGATTTCTTGCCCATTGGAGAACACACCCTGAGACATACATAATCCCAAATTATAAATCTTTCAATTAAACAAACCAAAGAGAAGTTTGGTCGAAGAAACTTACCTTATAAACCGAACCAAACCGACCACATCCAAGTTCGTTTTCTGGTGAAAAGTTATCTGTTGCTGCCTTTAGAGTTTCGAAGTCAACTAGCAGCGAATCTATATTCGTGAACTCATCTTCGGCAATTGATCCCGGTAAAGGCGAATTCCCAAGAACTGAATATGCAATAGCAATAACAGGACTATAGTTTATCCTTATTAACAGGTTAACAATAACAAGAACAACATTGTGTTACCTCTGACTTTATCCCCAGACTTGCTCTTCTTCAACTTCAAGACCAAGCAAAGACAAATTGCAAATAACGTAACAAGAACTATCGGAATGACTATCGCAATAACGACTTTAGATCCACCTTTGCCCTTCCCTGCAGTAAAACATTCACTGTCTTAATCTTAGAGATAAAAAAAAAACATTTGCAGCAGAATACACAGGAGACACATATTCAAGCATTTCTATGTACCTGTTCTCTCAGTTTTTGCAGCTGATGTTGGTGAAGCAGCAGGCTGAATTGCAGGTAAATCAGGCTCTAGGTCGGTGTCAAACTCATAGAATCGCCACGTATCAAACCGGAAGCTACAACTAGGACAAAACCACCTAAGACCAATCTCACCATCACAGCATCTTGGGATACTCCCAAACCCAAAAACTAGACAGTCATTACAATCCTCTTCAGACAAATCCGGCGTACAGTGCGCCATTCCGTAGAATCTCCGGTACCCCGCCGAAGCAGAACTGTACCCTTGAGCGTATTTCCTATTCGGCCCACCAGCCGCCGCGATCCCTTTGAGCATTTTCAACAGTCCTCTCTGCAGACGCTCAAACTCATCTCTGTTTGCTGATATCTGTTCACCGGCAACAAGAGCCAGAGTTGGGTACGTCTCTATTCTTCCATAGATTGTCCTGTTTGAGTAACGAAACATACAGTGCGTGTACCACACAACAGCTTGTTTTGTCCGCGGACACTGCTCGGTAAGGTTTCTTGCAGCTGTCTGAATACAGCTGAGACAATCATCTCTTTTGACTTCTCTTCTACACAGACCAATTGCATAAGCTCTTTCTTCAGATGAGTCTCCAGAAGAGAGGTTGTAGAAGCCATAAGCTTTGGATGTTAGTGAGGAGAGAGATGAGACAAGGCGGTTGAGATTTCTGGCAAAAGTGCTGTTCGCCGTGAAGTTGCCTCGATCTACACAGTGGAATTTTGGTTCAAACTCATATGTATCTACCTGAGCTAAGACGTGAAATGGAACAAACGTTAGGACACAAGCAAAGAAGAAGAAGAAGATAACTCTGACATGTTCCATGGAAGCTTGAATCTTTTTTCTTCTTCTTCTGTAATCTAAGTGAGTCCCAGATATTTAATTGGTTTGGTGCAGCAAATCGGGTCAATGGTGTGAAAAACGTTATTGTGTTTATTTTTGGCTTCTTTTCTCTCAAAGGTACCAATATGAACTGAAAAACCGAAACTGTGGATTCATCTAAGTTGAATCTTTTCAACTTGTTGAAAAAACAAAAAAAACAATAACCTTGACACATGGCATCAACTAATTGGTGGAAGAAAAAACTTTCGGTGATAATTGTGCAAGCATTTCCAAAAAATAATGGACTGAGATTATTGTTTTTTTTTAACATCTACATGCAATTATTGTATATGAAATTATATTTTAAAAAAAAAATTTATACCAAAATTCATCATTTTTCATACTCTATAAATAGAACCTTGTTTCATTAGATTTAGATACAGAAAAAAAAACCATCTTCTTAACAATAATTTTCTATTTAGCCTCTCATACACTCTCGTTTTTATCTGTTTCTGTCTTTGTTGAGAAAATGGATCCAACAAATAACCCTTCTAATAACACCCAAAATTTTTCTAATTACCCTTTTAACTACCCAAATCCCAACAACTATCCATTTCAAAAACAATCTTCCAACCAACCCCAAAATATGCCAAATTATGGTTTTTCACCAAGTTTCTTCATACCGTCAGCTATTCCAAACTATCATCCATATTACGGTTCGGCGATGTCATATTCATCTCAACCACCCCCTTATTCTTCTACTCCGGCGGGTAATGAAATTGTTCCGGATGTTGGACCAATTGAATTTCCCGAAATTTCTACACAAATGGCTATTGGTGGTATGAGTGGTGTTAATGAAGCCACTCCAAGTGCAGATTCAACCCCTCTCCCCGGAAAAGCCCCAAATGGACCACTGAGCAAAATTTGGTTCTATTGAGTGGGTGGATCAAATATGGAACAGACATCGTTATTGGCAAAAGAGCGAATCATTTTGGGGTAAAATTGCTGAGTATTGTAATGAACATTGCTCATTTGATCCTCCGCGTGGTGGAGTTTCATGCAAAAATCATTACAACTACATGAACCAAAAATTGGGAAAATGGATTGGCGCTTACGATAACGCTAAACGTATGCAACAAAACGGGTGGTTGGAGCAGGATGTATTGGCGAAAGTGCAAAAACTATATTCAGGTGGTGGTAATGCAAATTTCAATTTAATGAAAGAATGGATCGCTGTCCGTGATCAACCACGTTATGGTAGTTAGGTAGGAAGAAATACTGGCTCTGGAAGCAGTGGATCTAAAAGAGCCCACGAGAGTGATGCTAGTGACTCCAACTCTGCATGATCCAGTGCTCGTCTAATGGGGAGGGATGCAGCTAAGAAAAAAACTAAAAAGAAAAGTAAGGGTGCAGCCTTGGAAGTGGTCAACGAAGATTTGAATGAATTCCAACAAATCAAGGCGCAAGAGTTGGAACGCCTGGAAAAAATAGCCATGTTGCAAGAGGAGGCAAACCAAAGGCAAAAGGAGGCAACCCAAAGGTAAGAGGAGACAAACCAATTGATGAAAGAAAAGACTCGGGCTAAGAAGATGAAGATGTGGCTGAAGCTAAGTGAAAAGGACCGTCTCAATGATCAGAGTAGAGAGCTGTTGCAGCAGTTGAGCCACGACTTATTTGGAAATTAATTGTAGTCACAAGTGGCTGTCTGTATCATGTCACTCCATGATTGTCTGTATCATATCACTACATACTTTAATAATGTTTGTTTGTCACTTTCTCCTTTAATAATGTTTGTTTGCCACTTTCTCCTTTAATAATGTTTGTTGTCACTTGATGCTTTAATAATGTTAGATTGTCACGTTAATTATGCTTTAATAATAAAGAATTTTATCCTCCAACCACTCAACATGCTTTGATAATGTTGTCAAGTGTCCGTGAATTTTTCGTCAATGTAATCCGTGACTTTCGGTTTTTAATGGGATAATCTTATCCTCCAACCACTCAACATGCTTTAATAATACTGTCAAGTGTAATAATGTAATCCACTAGATCCGTTGGTTCCATTTTCTTATAAATGGGGACTCATTTTTCCATTTATGTACCAATACCACAACTTACCTTACTAAAAACTCTCAATGGATCCATCACAATTTCCTTTTGATATCGAAGCTTACAAAAGGCAATCTGAAATTGAAGAGAGGTATATCCTCAACCAGTTTAGGGAGCGTCGAAAGAAAATAAAGGAAGACTATCCACCTCGTAGCAAGAGAAGATACTTTAAGAGAGATCATGTAGTGGCAAATCAAAGATTGATTGACGACTACTTTGCCAATGAACCTACATATGACGATGCAATGTTTCGTCGGCGATTTTGGATGCGAAAACATGTTTTCCTCCGGATCGTTGGGGACTTATCAAGCAGTGACGACTATTTCACCCAACGATTTGACGCATCCAATAAAGAAGGTATATCTCCATTAGCAAAATGTACCACGGCCATGCGAATGTTAGCATATGGTGTGGCGGCCGACGCGGTAGATGAATACATCAAAATTGGAGGTACTACAGCTTTGGAGTGCTTGCGTAGATTCTGTAAGGGAATCATACAATTGTACGAGCAAGTGTATCTCAGAGCCCCAACTCAAGATGACCTGCAGAGAATTTTGCATGTTAGTGAAATGCGAGGGTTCCCGGGGATGATTGTGAGTATTGATTGCATTCACTGGGAATGGAAAAATTGTCCTACAACGTGGGAAGGACAATTTACCCGGGGAGATAAGGGAAGTACCACTGTTATTCTTGAAGCAGTCGCATCCCATGATCAGTGGATTTGGCATGCTTTTTTTGGATGTCCAGGCACATTGAACGATATAAACGTTCTAGATCGTTCACCAGTGTTCGATGATGTTGAACAGGGAAATACTCCAAGAGTGAACTTCGTCGTGAACCAACGTCCGTATAATATGGCGTACTATCTAGCTGACGGTATCTATCATTCTTATCCTACTTTCGTCAAATCGATTAGGCTTCCTCAAAGTGAACCGGACAAGTTATTTGCAAACGTTCAGGAGGGATGTCAGAAGGACATCGAAAGTGCATTTGGAGTGTTGCAGGCTAGATTTAAAATCATTCGCGAACCAGCTCGCATGTGGGACATAGCCGATCTTGCTATCATAATGAGGTCATGTATCATATTGCATAATATGATTGATGATGAACGAGATACATATACTCAACAATGGACCGATTATGATCAATCTGAGGCAAATGGGTCTAGTACACCGCAACCATTCTTGACCGAGGTGCTACCTGCATTTGCAAATCATGTGCGTGCTAGATCCGAGTTGCGTGATTCAAGTGTACATCACGAATTGCAAACAGATCTAGTCAAACACATATGGGCAAGATTCGGAATGTTACGTGATCAAAGAGAATTTTAAGTTTGTGAGTTGAGTCTATTGTACTAATTAAGTTATGTGTGTTTTATTAGTTGTGTCGTGTGCTTATTAATGTATTGTATTGCATTTTAAGTTTTTCGTAATTTTATCTGTTTTAATAATGATTCTCTATATTTCTCGTCTTTATGAAAAGCATTTTTTTATAAGAATTTAAATTAAGAAAGAAAACAAAAACATAAAATAAAATATAAATAATGAAATAGAAATGGTGGAGTAGGGTGTTGAATCTTATTAAACAAACCATTGTAGAGTATAAAATTTTAGTGGCTGTTGAATTATTATGTGGACGAGAGAGGAGAGGATGTGGAAGAGAGAGAAGATGATGTGGAGGGTGTTGATAGTTGAAACCATAAGTAACATGTGTTTGATAAACCATATGTACAGTATATTCCGGTTTGGACAAATGGTTGTCAAACTCAGATCTAAAGGCTACAATCTCAATGCATAAATTTACCGGTACAAGAGAAATGCAACTAGAAACTTCACCAGCTTCTTCATCGAGAAACCACAAAAAAATGCTATGTTTTAAGCAAAGGAACGTAACCCCATGAAGAGAGACCATACACAGCTCTTTGCTGGGAAATAGCAGCAAAGGAAGAAAAAAAAAAGGAGGAACAGACCCATATGTTCTTAAGAACAGCCTCGAATTCGAAACTCGCCATGGTGTAATGAAACAGACTGTGCATCTCTGACCCCTTTCGATGACATTAGAGACGGTGTAATGAAATTCCTGGGATTGCTTAACCCTCACACGAGAGGGGAATCTGTGGTAGGGCTAGATTGTAAGAATATTTATTCTTATATGTGACATATGTGTCTCGGTTTAATATTAAAGATCAAGTTCATATTAAAACGGGAGAAAGATCTATTTCCCCATCGGAACTATGATATAGCACCAGTTCTACACAAAGTTAGGGCCTCGTACTAGATCCACACGAAATGATAGTAAAAAACCAATTTCCCCACCATTTCAAAGTTTGAAACCAGTTTACCCACCAAATGAAAGTTCGAAACCAAATTACACACAAACCACGATATATTTTGGTTAATTGTTTACCAATCCAGCTTTACCCACCAAAACACAAAATTAAACCGGAACTAAACCGATTAAAACCCAATTACCACTTTTAACCGATTTTAACCCAGTTACCAAGTTCTTCTTCCTCCTCCTCTCTCCGCATCTCACCTCTCTCGATCTCTCTATATTTTCCTTGTTGTTTTAACGTTTAATTTTAATTTGTTTCTTTGATTTGTGATTTTAATTATGGCTCAAAAGGGTCACACCGTCTCTTTCATCTAACATCGAACGCCTCCTCCCACGGTTGCCGGAGAATCTCTCCTCCGCCATCAATTTCGTGAAGCTCCCTCTTTCCGGTGGCGTCGACAACAACAACAACAAGCTCCCGGAGGACGGCGAAGCCATCACCGACGTGCCTTTCGATCTCATAACTCATTTAAAAATCGCTTTTTTAACGGCGCGACTCTCGGGATTCTGACACCGCCAGGATTCAAAGAGTGTCGTACTTCTCCGGCTGATTTTATGACGTGTAATCGACGGTTGTGACGTCATCGCCGTACGGATCTGTTACGAGTACGAAGCCGAGTGGTTGAGACTTATACATGATCTTCACCGGGAAATCATGGATATGGTGAGGAATCAGGAGGTGGACTGGAGAAAAAAATTCCAGCGAGAAATGGAAGCGGAGGAGAGAAAGTGAGGGAAAAAAAAATGGTGGTGAGGTGGAGAAGAAGAAGAGTGGATCAGGGTGGGGTTGGTTTGATTTGGGTTTTTGTCATTAACTGGTTTGGTTTGGGTTTAGATGGTTTGATATCGGATTTAAATCGTAAACCAACAAAACCGACATCTATGTGCACACAAGTTTTGAACTTTTAATCAGTGGGGAAATAGATTTTTAACTTTCATTTCGTGGGGATCGAGTACGAGGTCCTAACTTTGTGTAGAACTGGTGTTATATCATAGTTCCGAGGGGGAAATAGATCGTTTACTTTATTAAAACTTATAGAAGTTCTAATATAAAAGACGTGATGGATCGGTTTCGATAACAGCATTAGAATTTGGATGTATTGATAACCTTCTTCCTTACCTTATGATATTATTAAAATCTTTCATTAATGCTCATATGAAGTAACCTTGATAGACGGTTAAGATTAAGTCTTAGTTATAAAGTAAATTACTTAGCTATGAAGTTATGGACTTCTCTCCTCCAACATATATATGCTTTAGTTCCATCTCTAAATCATAATTAAGACACAATCACAACAAAAGGTTTACTTCAGTGAAAAGAAAGAATGAAAGATTTAGATCTCTTCTCCATCAAAAGAGATCATAAGGTTGAAGCAAGAAGAAATCAATTCATAACAAGTCTAATCAAAGCATGGATCAAGGTTAGTGTTTCTTCTTTTATAAGAAAATGATTGTAGTAAGATTAAATCAAATCTAGTTCGTCTTGGGATTGATTTCAGGGAGTATTTGCTATTTTGTCACTATTTAAAATTTTCATTACGATTTTGTCACTTTTTAAAAACTCATTTGCAAGTTAACACTTGTTGAACTGTACACAAAAAATATTTCCGTTTTGCCCTCGTTCTTCAGCTGCCATTCTGACACCATTCTGACAGTGAAGTCTGACACCAGCCCTGTTGCATAATTGCAAAAGTGATTAAATGGTTGAAAGAAAACAATTTCCAGTGATATATAATTATAAAAACTTAAATTTAATGCATTAAACGAAAAGAATAATATTATTAAATTAATAATAAACATCAACATAAACTCTTGTACACGTGTGGTGCCATGATTTTTTTAAAACTTATTTCCTTCTCTTATTCGTTTTAGTGTTTTATTTTCTTATTAAAATTTTATTTTATTTTATAGTTCTATCGTAATTTATTTTTCTCTATCATATGATATCTATTTTAATATATTTTAGAAACTTACAAATAATTATGAAAATATAATGTATAGTGTTTTGTAAATAGTTATGTGTGGACATATGAAAAATCGTTATGTGTGGACATATGAAAAACTTACACATGAGTGGACATCCATATTCATTATCCACAAAGTTATGTGAAAAATCGGCAAAATAAATTCTAAATGGAAAATAAAACGAATATGAGAAATAGTGAACCGAATTAAAAACTTAAAGTATGGCAGCCATGAAAGACATCTAACAGGAAAAATATAAACCATAAATGAGAAATAGCAAACCCAAGTTGAATAACGTTAAGTATGACAAACATAAATTAAGAACATATAACGAAAAAAACTAAATCCTCAATGGGATATAGCGAACCCGAATTGAATAATGTAAAGTATGACAACCATAAAGAACATCTAACGGAAAAAACTAAATCCTAAATGGAAAATAGCGAACCCAAATTGAATAATGTAAAGTATGAGAACCATAAATTAAGAATATATAACAGAAAAATGTAAAACTTAAATGGAAAATAGCGAATATGAAAAATAACGAACCCAAATTGAATAACGTAAAGTACAAACTAACATAAAGAACATATAACTATAGATATTTAAACTCTAAATGGAAAATAGCGAATATGAGAAATATCGAACCCAGATTGAACAACGTAAAATTTTACAAAATTATATAAACTTTTATATGTTTATATAAATTTTGATGTGTTCAGCCTGTAAAAATACTGTTCATATCTGGTTTTTCTTAGATCTCTTTTATGTCTTATATATAAGAAATAATCTTCTTCCGCTCACTTTGACTTGGCATAGAGCCCGATTTCAAGGAAAAAAATTCCAAAATCTCCATTTATTTTTCTCCTCGTTTTATTCTCTCTATCGAGATCTATAATCTTTGAAAAACACAATTTGACTTTGTGTTTGTCTATTAACAACGAAGTCAATTTGATTTTGTTACTTCTTGCATGTTTGACCGTGTGTCAAGCTTTGACCAATTCACTAGTTGATTTGTTTGAGATTCGTTCTTGTTCGGTTCGTGTTTGCTAAGTGAGGTTAATGCTCCATTTGATAAGAGAGGTTGATGATCTGCTTCATTTGGTTTCAAGCATAGCTCTTTACACACTATCTCATAAACTAGATATATAGTTCATTTTTTGTCATCATCATCATGATACTCCATTACTTTCCTCTCTCTTTCCTCTTTCAAATCCAGAAACAGAGAAAAAAGATGATGAAGCTTTATTCCGTCTCCTTCGTCTTTGGCTTAGTCACTCTCCAATTTCTACCTCTCTCCACCATAGTTAATGCTCAGCAAGCTAGAGATTCTTGCAATTCAACTCTACCCCTCAATGATCTTACTTTCAACTCCAGCCTCCTTCAAACGTCGCTCCGCAAATTGGGTAAAATCAATCTTTACGTTTTCGATCCATAGATGATAGATCCCACCGATTCTTCCAAAATCAATCGATATCACTTAAGAAATCATCGATTGGAACTTTCTCAAATCCCGCAATTAAGCAATGTATGCATCTGTAACAGAACCAACACAAAATATGGAAGCTGTTGTCATTCCGATCAATCACTTTCTTAAATGAACATACAAAATCGAAGGTTAGGGTTCTTGGCTAACCGTTGGCGGCATCTTCTGAGGATGACATAGTAGCCGATCGGAGAAGGTGGAATAATGGCGACAATAGGAAATAAGAAAGTGATTAATCGGAATGAAGTTTCCGATTATAAAGTGTGTGGTTGTGGTGGTTATTGACTGGAGAAGAGAAACATAGAAGATTGTGGAAGAAATGAGAGAAAGAAAAGGAGGAAAGGAAAATATTAATGAAAAAGGGAAAAAGAAATCACATAATTCAATTGCCGTGAATTTGAGATTTTTTTTAAAAGAAAGTAAAATAGTCACATCTACATCATGCATATGGTAGAAGAAAAGCATTGCATGTTGTCAGACAGAGGTGATAATATACAGTACACGTTACAAAGAGAGAAAGGGGTAAAACGGTCTTTTGGAAGGAAAAGTGTTAACTTGCAAAGCAGTTTTTAAAAAGTGACTAAATCGTAATGAAATTCTTAAAAAGTGATCATCCATGCAAATATCTCTTGATTTCATGAACTGAAATCGGAAAAATAATTTACATTTGGTATCAGAGCCATACTAGATTTGTTTAATTCACCTTGATTAGTAATCATTATTATGGTTATTACATGTTCAAATCGTCAATGATGCCATAATTTTTTTAAGTCATCACTGTCATTGAAACTTGAACCGCCGGTTTGATTGTATGGTTGGTGTCTCGTATGGTTTAAGAGCTCGTTTAAATTTGTTTGATATTATAATAGAATAAAATGTTTTTGCTGTGCATTTTAATAAAGGGAAATTTGTGTTATGAAATATTAGCACAATATAAGATTATTTGCCCATTAAAGTTTCAATGTTTATATTGTATTTATAACATGTTAGTCACCAAAGTGGCCTTGTTATATTACACATATATACATTGAGAAAATAATAGAATTCATCAATTGATCATGATTAAAAAGATGTTATAAATGACATAAAAGTTTTTTGATTGATCAATTGTTTTACTATCTATATTCTAGGAGATCACCTAAAGGTGAATCATTGAATATAGTTAGTAATACGAAAATGATTAATCATTTTTTACTATAATCAATAGTATGTATACCCAAAGGTAGCATATGCTTATTTGATTTGTGAATGATTTGATTGATTATAAAAGTATAAATTTAGCATCGATGAAAGTGCATGTATCTAATTATTGCCCAAAGGTTGCTTAAATTCATGCTTTGAAAATATTACAGTCTTTGAATTTGAATTAAAGTCTCAAAGCACTAATGGGCAAGCATGTATAAATGTTGCAGCTTCATCAAATTTGTTTGCATATGCTAACTCTGTCGTGAAGTTCAATGGGCTCAATTATGGAGAATGGTCCGAACAGATCCAGTTTACACTAGGTGTTATGGCATTGGACTCTGCCATACTAACGAATGAGGAGCCCTCAGTCATTAAAGAAGATAGCTTCGAATCTGAAAAGTCTCGGTATGAGAGATGGGAGCGATCTAACAGGTTGAGCTTGAACCTTATGAGAATGATGATGGCGGAAAGTATTAAGCCATCTATGCCTAAGACAGAGAAAGCGAGAGAATTCTTGCAGAAAATTAAGGAGTGTTCACAGTCGGATTTGGGTGATAAGAAGCTTAATGAATGATCTTACTACAAGAAAGTTTGACTGGTCTCAGCCAATCCATGATCATGTGACGCACATGTCTAACTTGGCAGCAAAGTTAACGAGCTTGGGAATGGAGGTTCATGAACAGTTCTTGGTCCAGTTCATCATGAACTCTCTTCCTTTTGAGTTTAGCCAGTTCCAAGTGAATTACAACACCATTAAAGAAAAGTGGAACTTTAAGGAATTAAAGGCTATGTTGGTACAAGAGGAAGGGAGATTAAAGCAGATGAGGGATCAAGTTGCGAATCTCGTAGGTTTTGGAAGTGCCATCAGCAATAAAGGAAAACCAAGTAAAAAAAAACAAAGGGAAGGATAAAACTTTCGTGAAATAACCAGAAAGTAAAATCCGTAAGGAAATGAAGTGTTTCTTTTGCAAGCAAAAGGGACACTTCAAGAAAGATTGTCCAAAAAGAAAGGCATGGTTCGAAAAAAAGGTAAACATCATATTTTTGTTTGCTCTGAATTGAACCTTATAGAAGTGCCTAATAATACTTGGTGGTTAGATTTTGGTGCTACTACTCATGTGTCTCATATTAAGCAGGGATTCAGTTCGATCCAGCCCATAAGAGGACTTGAACTATTTTTGTTCATGGGAAACAAGATGAAAGCACGAATAGAAGGCATTGAGACGTATATATTGGTCATGGACACTAAATGTCATGTTGATCTTGAAGGATGTCTCTATATACCTGAATGTGATAGAAATCTTGTTTTCGTAAGTAGGTTGGACAATTTAGGTTTTGATTTTAAGGTTGGACATGGTGTGTTCTCATTGTACCGGAATGATTACTTTTTTGGTAGTGGTACTTTGTATGATTCACTTTATAGGTTCAATCTTGATAAAAAGTTTTTTGAATCTCTGTTTAATATTGAAAGTCGAGGCGTTAAGCGTAGTGCATCTGATGAAAGTTATGCTTTCTTGTGGCATCAAAGATTAGATCACATTTCAAAGAAAGGATTATGAGGTTGGTAAAGAATGAGATTCTTCCTCAATTGAATTTAGTGACCTAAATGTATGTGTAGACTGCATTAAAGGAAAGCAGAACATATTGTAAAGAAACCAGCCACTAGAAGCACTCAGCTTCTTGAGTTAATACATACTGATATATGTGGCCCTTTTGATGCTCCTTCTTGGAACAGTGAAAAATACTTCATCACCTTTATCGATGATTACTCACGTTATGGATATACATATTTACTGCATGAAAAGTCTAAATCAGTGAATGTCCTAGAGGTGTTCATTGATGAAGTGGAAAGGCAGTTAGATAAAAAAAAGTAAAAGATGTGAGATCTGATAGAGGTGGTGAGTTTTATGGAAAATTTAATGAAAGTGGACAATGTCCAGGTCCATTTGCAAAGTTACTTGAAAGTAAAGGCATTTGTGCACAGTATACAATGCCGGGTACACCTCAGCAGAATGGTGTAGTTGAGAGGCAGAATTGTACTTTAATGGATATGATTAGGGCATGTTAAGTAATTGTTCATTACCTCTTTCGTTGTGGGTATATGCATTAAGGACTGCAACGTATGTGCTGAATAGGGTTCCTAGTAAGGCAGTTCCTAAGCCCCTTATGAACTGTGGACGGGAAGGAATCCTAACTTAAGGCATTTACGTGTCTAAGGTTGTCGAGCAGAAGTAAAGCTATATAACCCACATGAAAAGAAACTTGATGCTAAAACTGTCAGTGGATTTTTCATTGGCTATCCTGAAAAATCAAAGGGGTATACCTTTTACCGTCCTAACCATAGTACGAGAATAGTTGAGACAGAAAATGCTCGGTTCATTGAGAATGGTGAAACTAGTGGGAGTGAACCACGGAAAATTGACATTAAAGAAATATAAGTTGAACTTCCTTCACCCGGTAATACACCTAAGGTAGTTGTTCCTATTATTGCATCACAGTCAAACGACGCAATAGAACAACATGATGGTGTGCAAAACCCACTAGTTGAAAGTACAGTTGATGAACATGTCACAATTCAGGAAGGGAATAGTGCACCACAAGAACCATTAAGGCGCTCTAAAAGGGAAAGAAGATCTGCCATTTCAAATGACTATATGGTTTAAACTATTGAAAATGAATGTGACTTAAGCATTGATGAAGACCCGAACTCATTCTAAAAGGCCATGGAAAGTGATAATTCTGAAAAGTGGTTGATTGCTTCGAAAGAAGAAATAAAGTCCATGGATGATAATAAAGTATGGGACTTAGTAGAGTTGCCTAACGGTTTCAAGACCGTTGGTTTTAAATGGGTCTTTAAGACTAAACGCGACTCAAAAGGTAACATTGAAAGGTACAAGGCTCGCCTTGTTGCTAAAGGTTTCACCCAAAAGGACGGTATCGACTACAAAGAGACCTTCTCTCCAGTTTCAAAGAAGGATTCTCTAAGAATTGTTTTGGCTTTGGTGGCTCAGTATGCTCTTGAGCTGCACCAAATGGATGTGAAAACCGCCTTTCTAAATGGAGAGCTTGAGGAAGAAGTATATATGGACCAACCTAAGGGATTTGTGGCCACATGAAAAAAACATATGGTATGTAAGTTGAGAAAGTCAATATATGGACTAAAACAAGCTTCCAGACAATGGTATCTAAAATTTAATGATACCATTATGTCATATGGTTTTGTCGAGATCATTGTTGATCGGTGTATCTACATTAAAGTTAGTGGGAGCAAATTTGTGAATTTAGTCTTATATGTTGATGATATTTTTCTTGCTGAAAATGCATTGGGCATGCTACATGATATAAAGAGGTATCTCTCTAAGTTTTTTTAAATGAAAGATATGGGTGAGGCATCTTATGTGATCGGAATAGAAATACTTAGAGATAGATCACAAGGATTGTTAAGTTTGTCTCAGAAAGGATATATCAATAAAATATTAAAGAGATATAAAATGGAAAAATGCTCTGCATGATTAGCTCCAATTCACAAAGGGGACAAGTTCAGTAAAATGCAATGTCCTAAAAATTGAATTGGAGCGTAAAGAAATGGAAAGAATTCCTTACGCATCGGTGGTTGGGAGTTTGAACTATGTTCAGACATGTACTCGACCAGATATCAACTTTGTTGTTGGTATGTTGGGTCAATATCAAAGTAATCCCGGAATGGACCACTGGAAAGCTGCAAAGAAGGTTCTCAAGTACTTGCAAGGCACCAAAAAGCACATGCTTACATATAGGAGATGCGATCTTCTAGAGATCATTGGGTATTCAAATTCAGATTATGCCGGATGCGTCGATAGCAGGAAATCGACGTTTGGCTATTTTTTCCTATTAGCAGGAGGAGTAGTATCATGGAAAAGTGGAAAGCAGTCTGTCATTGCTACTTCCACTATGGAGGCTGAATTCGTGGCATGATTTGAGGCCACAATTCACGCATTGGGGTTGCGAAACTTTATCTCAGGGGTTTAGATTGTCGACAATATAGAGAGGCCGTTGAGAATATATTGTGATAATTCCGCATTTGTCTTCTTTTCAAAAAATGACAAGTACTCAAAGGGTGCTAAGCACATGGAGTTAAAGTACTTGTCTGTCAAAGAAGAAGTGCAGAAACGTAAAGTGTCCTTTGAGCATATAAAAACGGATATGATGGTAGCGGACCCGTTAACTAAAGGATTACCACCCAAGGCGTTTATTGGCCATGTAGAATGTATGAGTATTATAGATAAAGCCTTGCTATTTTAGTTATGGTTTGTTCATTATGGGTGTGACACTTTGAATTCACTTAAGGTTACGTTTCTGGTTTATAAAGTATGTTATCATTAAAGTTTGTGTGTATACGTATGGTTTGAAGATAGCATATGGATAGCTTGAGAATTAAAGTTTTTTTCAACATAAAGAAAGCTATATATATATAATTAGGATTGGTTGTGATACATGGAAGGAAACATGTCAATTAAATGACTTGTGACTGCCATGATTCGATCTATTCTTATTTTATTGTTATAGTTAAAAGTTAAGTGGACTTGATATAAAAGCGCGCATTACAGTTAATTAAATCATCAAGTCGACACAAAGGTCAAGTGGGAGAATGTAAGAATATTTATTCTTATATGTGACATATGTGTCTTGGTTTAATATTAAAGATCAAGTTCATATTAAAACTTATAGAAGTTCTAATATAAAAGACGAACACCGTGATGCATCGGTTTCGATAACAGCATTAGAATTTGGGTGTATTGATAATCCTCTTCCTTACCTTATGATATTATTAAAGTCTTTCATTAATGCTCATATGAAGTAACCTTGATGGACGATTAAGATTAAGTTTTAGCTATGAAGTAAATGATGGACGGTTAAGATTAAGTATTAACTATGATCTTAGCTATGAAGTTATGGACTTCTCTCCTCATATATATATATATATGCTTTAGCTCCATCTCTAAATCATAATTAAGACACAATCACAACAAAGGTTTACTTCAGTGAAAAGAAAGAACGAAAGATTTAGATCTCTTCTCCATCAAAAGAGATCATAAAAGTGAAAGGTTAAGGCAAAAAGAAATCAATTCATAACTAGCTTAATCAAAGCATGGATCAAGGTTAGTGTTTCTTCTTTTATAAGAAAATGATTATGGTAGGATTAAATCAAATCTAGTTCATCTTGGGATTGATTTCATGAACTGAAATCCGAAAAATAATTTACATAGATAGCTCCATCAATCAAGGAAACTTGAACGATTGGGTAACAGAGAGGAAGCTAACAAGATTTAGGAGCGGAGATCAATTCGACGGCGGATGTTTAAGTTGATAGAAAGAGATGGAGAGGACGAAGCGTTCAGAAAATTGTCGGACCGGGTCGAAACAGGTTGAAGTTGAACATATGCTAACCGGAATATACCAAACCGCAAACTTAAAGATCTTGTGCTAAAAGTGAACGGATTGACCGAAAGGAGGGGGATGAACTATTACTAGGCCTTTCCATTTTTAGACAAGTTTTAGTGTTTTACGTCCCGACCACTATACGTCTCGAATTTTCTGTCCTATTTTTCTGTATGTTTATGTTCAAATAATTTTCCGTTCGGAACTATTTCTTTTATTCAAACGGTATGAGAATGGTATAGAAATAAAACGGGAATGAGATAGGGTACCCGAATTACCCGTTTTAGAATTAAAACTTTAAAAATTAATTAAAAAAATATCTAAAATTATCCAAATTTTTCTGAAATTTCCCAAAATTACCTGAAATATCAGTACTAAAGTTGATCCTTATCCAAATGTTTGAGAGTTTGGAAAATGATTTTAGCTACCCGAATTTCCAAACTCGTCATATTACCCGAATTTTCCGTTTTGTTTCTTTATCGAGAACACTTTGTAATGTTTTTCAATACCGAATTACCCATTTCCCATCCTTTCCTGCGATTTCCCATCTTGATTCCCAAAATGAACATGCCTAAATTTTACCACCATAAGCTAAGGTAAACGGTTCGTTTCGCTATTTTTTTTTTTAAATCCTTTTAATTTGGGTTCTGATTTGTAAACCGAACTCTGGGTTTTCCGGTTTTGTTCGAACATGTAGAAATTTGGGCATAGACGACGGCATCATTGGGGCCGATTGATTTTGCAAGACTTGGTCGCTGTGAAAACACTTGTTGGAGTTTTTGGTTAGCGTCTCGATGGTGATGGTATCGTGACTATCATTGGTGCGTCTAGACAATGACGATGATATCATCACTACGCTTAGGCACCGGCTAAAGTTTCTTGTTATAATTAAGCCGACGTTGTTCTCTTTTGATGTTTATACACTGTTTCTTGTACACTTAAATTAGAGGCCAATGCTAACACGAGGGACAATAGAGAATTTGTTTTTTAAAAGCATGGCATTTGAATTATTAAAACATCTCCCCAAGATTCAATTTCAGGAGATTTTGTGCACTTCAGGAAAAGGAGATTCAGACTTGTGTTCTTCAATATTGAGTTCTCTAGGCGTTCTTGATTACTGCAGATCGCGCTTTCAGGTTCAGGAAAATGCCCCTGAATGTATCCGGAGAAAGAGATGTTTCCAAGAAACCTTTTGCTTGAAATTTATTAATAGCAGAACGAGAAAGAAAGATTCAAGATTTTACCAGCAAGAGGCGATGAAGCTGCCGAACAAGACGCGGAATTGCAGAGGAACATACTGGTAATTAATCCAGCCCACAACAGGCCAGAACTGTTGCACACAAAGTTTCAGAAATCAGAACCATCAAACTGAATAATGTCAAAAGTGTAACATTAATGTGTGTGTGTGTTTTTTTCTTCTTCTTTGGTTTTGTAATTGAAATAGAAAGTGACTCTCTTTATTTTTTGTACCTTCCATGCTGTTAACTGGATTGTAGGGTAATCTTTCCCAACTTTGTTCTTCACTAGCTTCCATTGCCTCCCTGTTAAAACATTGCAAATCACTAAAGAGAAAAACAAAAGGATAAAATGCAAGTGGCATTGAATTGAAACTGGACCATGATCCTACCTTCAACTACCAAACCATAGTAAGACATGAAAAGAAAATTGTTCCAAGGAGAAATTGTAAGTTGTTCCAACAAAACCTGCTTCAACACAGTTTTTGTTAGCTAATAATATTGGTCCTTTAAGATATTTAAAAACAATAAGAGATCTATAGATTGATATTGATCATCGAAAAGAGAGATACACCTACAATTTCTCAATTACTAATATACATGTAAACTTCTAGCTAAAAGAAACTAGATTTCTGAGTTACTCTATTCTAAGCACAAATTCAACTTCATCATGCCACAAAATGAATTCAGAAAATGCACATCCATTTCAACCCAACATCTACTGAAGTGCGCTTGAAACGATAAACAAATTATCCTGAATCCCATTCCAGCTATAGATTGGACAATGCAACATCAAAAATTGGGAGAAGAAGTGTTGAGTCTATAACCAAGGAAGAAACATTTCAAGAATAACCCCGGTTGGTGTAAGTTTGAAATTGACTGTCCATAAAATTTGGTGCCAGTAGGATTCGATTCTTTAGTAGGAGATTATGGTACTTTACAATCTACTTAGTCCCCACACACCATTTATGAGTGAAAAGAGAAAGCATTGAAGAAGATGATTGTTTTGTAGAGAATAAAAACGTTTGAAAGCGAAAGGCAAAACCTTTTTGGCGACTGTTGTATTGCCCTTCTTCCCTTTGAAAATGGCATCCATCAATTTGTGGAAGAAGTGACCAAATGGCCCACCATAACACAACCCATACAACTACAAAGATTCACATTCAGAGTCTCACAAAACAAGAACAGTATGATCAAAACTCATAGCAAACTTGAGAGAGAATAATAAAAGCAACAAACCATAAGGAGAAGCAATCTCCGGAACTGAATCCTTTTAACTCCAGAGATCTTCTGAGCTATGGCATCACTGCAACCTGCCAAAACCCCAGCAGTGATCGCCTGACAAAATCAACACACACACAAACAAAAAGAGAGCTTAAAAAACAAAACTTTATACGAAACCCATAAGGACATGATCATCGTAGCACAAACGGAAGATTGAGAGAGAAATCTTTGACCTTGGTTCGTAAAGGGTGGGCTTGGAGCTGAATCAGATATTTTCGCCATGCATCTTTGGCTAAATCCGACATGGCCTAAAGATATTGTTTGATTCTTAATGTCAAAAGAGGAAAAGGGAGAAGAAAGAGGTAGAGAGCTAGGAGCAGAGGAAGACTAGGAAGATCCAGATTTTATTTTATTTATGAGAAATTAATCATGTTTTGTTTTTGATTTATTTTGAACAAAAACAAATAAGAGTTAAGGTTTAGGTGGGCAATGATGGATTTTGGGATAAAAGATAAAAACAAATAAACAAAGACCTAATCTCCTTAAATTAGGAATAAATTTGCTTGTTAATGACTATATGTGGCCTGAACAAGTTGCAGCAACGCCTAACATTAGATGACAATTAAACAGAAATACTTGTCTTTTCACAAAACACATGTCATTGTTTAATGTCTTTTCGCCATTTCAGAATAAAAATCTACACGACTTGCCTAAATTTTCTGCCATTGGCCATTATCGTCTCTAAGTAGCTCTTTCATTAAGTCATGATCAAATCTTTAAGTTCTTCGGACCATCCTATAAACTAGAAATCCTCTTGAGTAACAAAAACAACTGTGAAATTGATCAAAACACCAGATGTATGTACAAACTGAAGTCAGATAAGCAGAAAGCAAACAACGAGAGAGATTTCAGAAGAGCATAGTTGGTATGAAACAGAGAGCACAAGTATGAACACAGCACACGAGAAGCAGCACAAGCTGTGCTATATATATATAGACTCCTTTTTAAAGAAGAGAAGAATCAACCGATCGTGGGAACACCAACTTAGGCTTGATTTCTTGGCTTACTCATCTGAAATTTCCCCTGAAATCAATACTTTAACTATCAACATCGGACACAAATTGTGATATACAACAATGGATTCTTAAGTTTATTGCTTTACCTATAAGAGGTGCTTCCATAAAGCCGGACGATCTCTTGAGATGAGGAGGACACGAGAACTTGAGTAATCGAATGAAGGGCAATACATATCGCTTGGACCGATAATCTCTCTTACGGTTTGGAGGCTTCCATAGTCACCTGTCAAAGGCTGTTGCAAGGTCTCTTCTTTTGCAGTATCAAACACGAAAAGTCCCATACCAGAAGTAGCCATGACAAAGTTTGAATTTCCCCAGACTTGGGTTATTGCAGAGTGGTGCGAGTGGGAGTTTGAGTCAGGTAGACTGTAAGTGCTCACGAGACGCTGTTTTCTTAAGGAGAATTGCTGCACTTGAGAAGAAGAAGCCAGATGTTGTTTCTTAACAGATGATGATTTCATATTGGTACATCCGAGAAATACTGAATCTCCTCGAGATGATACACATTGAGCATTAACACCGAGTTTGGGGATTTTAGCACCAATGCCAGATGGGTTACGGAAATCCAAGATGTTAATTGAATCAGTAGTGCAGAATACTCCATCGTTGCCTTCAGCGTCCATGGAACTTACTCTGCATTTCAGGTGAAGAGAAACTAATAAGTCAAATGAAAGAGATACTAAAGTATCCACATTTTTTAGCTTCTCGTGTTCAGATATGATCGATTTATGAGACAAAGCGAGGAGAATATGTAGAGGCTAAAATGGTGAAATCAAGTTTTTAACCTTTGACGAACACCTCCCCCAACTTCAGCATCTGTGTTATTGATATGAAAAGCTGAGATTTTTCGCCCTGAAGAGGAGATGGTGAGATGTGCTTCAGGGTGAAGGGAATTGACATCCCAAACAGAAATTGCTTCATCTTCTGCTATGACAAGTTTTCCTCGATTCCTCCATTGTAAAGGGCTCGAATAATCTAAAGCTGACACAGGATTCTGCACCTCCCATCTCATGATTTGTTCCCCATCTCGTATGTCAAAAACCTTAACTACTCTTTGGAAACTAGAGGTTGAAGCTATAAGAGGACCGCATGGTCTGTACCACCATTGTTGAGTTTCTGGTATCAATGAACAAGCCAAAGTGTTCCTACCATGCGATGTGTTGTTGGATAAAGGAGCAAGAGCCGTCCTTGAAACTCTTGAAGATCCATCCTCGATGTGGAGTGCCTTTATGTCTTTAGTGTAGAAATCCCATGAGCAAAAACCAGACTCTAGTGTATTCCCAGCAGAAGCAGCTATGACATATCTACCTGAGCAGCCATCTGCACCCGGTGCACGAACCACCCAGCAATCTCTCCAAGTGTTTGGTGAGATACCATCTGGAGGATTGTATACAGCTTTCACCTGAAAAGAAAGTTCAGATCTTTGATGTAAAAGATAACAATGCATATACAATACACAAATTTCAGTCACTCCATACAAAGCCACCTAGATTGAAAGAGAATTACATTCATTGCCCTAGAGTATTCCATACAACATATAGGCCAAAATAAAGCTTTAGTTATTAAGTATTTCTGGAAGTTTAAGATGAAAACCAATCTAAACCAAGAAACACAATGTTAAACATATCATCATGGTAAATTGTGAAATGTGTTTGTTCTGGTCAATGTGAGAATTTAATATCAAAGTTCCACACCAGTTAGATCAAGCATGATACTTAAAAAATTTCAGACAGGGAAAATGTTCCATAAACGAAGTAAATACGTTGAGAAAATGAAAGCACAGTACCTCACAGTTAGCAACGTCGTAATACGAGCATGATCCATCATCATGAGAGAGTATAACTGCCTCGCCCTCTGATACAAACCAACCTCCGGTAGATGTTTTGGATCCAATGTCATTGAGTTGATACATGCATCCACCCTCTATCTCTTCCAGCTCCATCTCGTCTCTATTCTCTTCCTCATCAATTTCCTCGAGGGCTTCGTCCGCTCTGAGAATTTCAGCTAAGTTGGAAGTCAGATTGACATCTTTTGAAGAATCATTTTCCTTTGACGGTTCCTCCGTATCCATCTCCTGCACTTCCAGACTTTCCAGCGCATTCTGATCACCACTAAATGTGTCTTTTTCCTTGTTAAGTGAGGCCAAGAACTCTAGAGCTATTGGATTCTCCTCAACAGGACCTGAGGGCTTCAATTCAACATTTACTGCCTTGTTGGACTCAATAGAACCATGCCCTTTTGAGACTTGTGACAATGCTTTGGACTGAGTTCTGCTCCTTAGCAACCTCTGGTGAGGAAAGAGTCTGTCTTCCAGCTCTTCCTTATTTAATCCTTTAACCGAAGTTTTTGCTTTCGTCACTTGAGTGGTTTTGTTTCTCCCTGATTCTTTCTTCTCTTCATCTGAACCTCCAGCAACGTGACTCATAGACTTTTCAATCCCTGTGATCTTCTGATGTATATCAGAGACTATAACCTTAGATGAGTCCTGATTATTCAAATCCAGCATGTCCTTAGTCTTCTGGATATCTGACGCAATTTTCTTAACCTTTCCTTCAAGAAAAGCAAGCTTCTGGTGCAGCTTGCTTGGGAATTTAGTAGTGATATTGCTGCTTCCTTCTTTCCCTTTAATCTCCTTTGACATCTCCATTGCCTTCCCAACATTATCCAAAGACTTCCTTCTTAAAGCTACACTAGTACCTTTCCCTATCTTTTCAGTTTTACAATCAGATTTCGAAGCAACAGCAGATTTTTCTCCAGAACCAAGCAAATCATGAGCCTTTGGATCAGATACCGAGTTTCTCGCCGTGATAGAACCCTCAAAATTGCTTGGTTTCACTGGACCATAGCATAAATTTGGCTTAGCTTTACTTTCTTCATCTGCTTCCTCGCAAACCCTATCGCCGACCTTATTTCCACTCTCACCCTGTTTGAAACCGGAAGCCTTGTACCCAGATTTCTTATCCTGATCTGATTCACCCTTTTCCGCAATAGCCCTAGATTCATTTCTCCTTCTCAAATCCGAGAAACCCCTGATTAAATCAGATGGGCTAGAACTCCTACCTCGTAACCCAGAAGACGTGGATCGCGTAACCCGACCCTCGCCATCACCAACACCTCTCACGGCGGACTTATCGATGCGCGGCACTTGCCGGAGCAATGGCTTCTGTGTCGATCCGAATGCCCGGTGACTAGGTTTGGGATTCTCTTTGCTGGATGATGATTTCTGGAGAGAGGGACTCGGATTTTTGCTAGAGATTGGAACTGGAGTTACAGACCTCGATGGTTTTTTCCCAGAAGATGGATTTTCTCCGGCACCGGAGTTTATATCTTTCAGCCGGCGGCGATTCGATGAAGCTGACATCGGAAAAACCTTAGGGCAAAAAAAGTTTTGGATTTTGAAAAAAGTGGAAAAAATAAAAGTCTTCTGATTGTGAAAGAAAAAAAACACAAAACGATAAATGAAGGAGATTGTAAATCACAAGCAGACAAAACAAAAAAAAAAGTTCAAAATTTCTTCGCTTTTGTGATTTGGGCGGGATAACGAAAAAATTCAAAATTCGAATTCTACTCATTAAAACGCTGCGTTTAAATGAAAATCTAGTTATCGATTGCGACGCAAAACGCCGGCGTTTTGAGGTAAAGTGGTGGCTATTACTTATCAACGTGAAAGGCTTTTGTGTGTTTCATGCATTGATGGTGATAGTGCTAGGCCTGGGCATTCGGATCTTCGGGTCGGGTTCGGATCGGTTCTATTCGGGTTCGGGTCTTTCGGGTAGAGGAGTTTAGGATCCATTCGGGTATTTTAGAATTTCGGTTCGGGTTCGGTTCGGTTCCATTTGGGTTCGGTTCGGTTCCATTCGGGTTCGGTTCGGTTCCGGGTACCCGAAATATATTCAAAACAACTAAAAAATTGGTTAAATTTTGACAAATGTAACTAAAAACTTCCGGATATTTAAATTATTTAGGGTATTTCAGTTATTTTGGTGTAAAAATAATACATATCTTGAGGTTTATAGTTGTAATTTTGGGTAATTATGTTATATCAAGTCTAAATATAATTAATATTTTGGGTATGTAATTTTTTTTTGGGTATTTCGGGTACCCATTTGGTTCTTCGGTTCGGTTCTATTCGGGTCCGGGTCTTTCGGGTAGAGGAGATTAGGACCCATTCGGGTATTTTGTCGGTTCCGGGTTCGGTTCGGTTCCTCCTTTTTCGGGTCGGTTCCGGTTCGGTTCTTCGGGTCCGGGTATTTTGCCCAGGCCTAGGTGATACACTGTCCCGTCTTAATAATATCGATTAGGCAAAATATAAAATATGAACCTTTTATTTATATAATAAAAATATAACAAAATTTTAAACATTAAATATACTAAATGATTATGCGCGGATCGTATTTGTATACGTTTTAGTATCAATATTCATTCGTGTACGGTTTAAACATAGCATTTTGGACAAATTTTTATTCCAAGATCAATTTTAAACATGTGATTTACATTTCTACATTTTCTTACCCAAACTAGAAAATTCAAAGCTCTCATATTCAATAGCTCCTACACAAACCGAAAAATCTCAAATGACAAACACTTTTTCATCATGAATATTAACTACAAGTTCATACTACAAACAAAATATTGATACATACTTTGGACTTTTACATTGGGCGATAGTTTTTTCTCATGTTTGATAGATTCATTATGGAGAAGCAGCTCCTAAGGCATTGTGAACTATCTGGAGTAGAACTTGTGTGTCTTTTGTTTTATGCAAAACTGCAATTAAAGAATCAATCAACATATTTAAGCCTAGAAGAGAAACATTGATTATGCTTTATTTTATTCATAGTCAATTACACATAAGATAATATTTTATTTTGCCCAGAACTCATTTTTACAAAATCTCAATCTTTTTCTTAAAAAGTAAAAATCTAAAAAACTTCGAGAACATATATAGTCTACAACAAAGCTAAAGACGAAGTGATAATTTTTTTTTTTTTAAATCTTCCATAAAAACCAAACGTTTGATCAAAACCAATGACTCCATGGTGAAATTATAGACGAATTGGATATAATTGGTCATGCAAAACACTTTGTATTTGTAAAAAAATCAAATGCCAAGTTTTCTAATTTTAGAACGATCTATTTAGGATGAGAGAAAAATACTTGAGCAACAACAAAATGAAGCTACCAGATAAAAGAAGCAAAACGTAACAAAAGAGATACTAAATTGGAAGCCTCTTTGAAAATACGTGTTTTGTCTCTTTCTAAAATTTGCAAGATGAAGTTTATGTAGTCAAAACCGGTAGTCGGGACTATGGGAGGCAATATCTTATTATATAAAGATAGATCTCTCAACGTGACCGTGACTCGTAGAATAATTTTCACTCACGAGATTGTGACATTTGTCACGGTTAATTTAGATCTTGACATGTGTCAATAAATTAAAAAAAATAAAAATGAATCAAAGTAAATATTAACAAATGTTAAACTAAAAAACTGC
>PKMM01037675.1:724610-825035 GCA_002933915.1 Eutrema heterophyllum
CTAATTCACCTAATCGCGACACGTGTCAAGTCAAAGTTGGAAAAATTTTAAATCGATTAATAAAAAACACAAAAATTCTGAAAATTTAATAACCGTTTTATAATCATAAAAGGTAAAGTTACTAAAAATAAAAATTAAAAAAATTAAATTTATCCTAAAAGGTAAAATTAATATAAAAAGGAAAAAACATTCCTTAATTTTTCCATTTAAATTAAGAAAATTAATCATAAAGGAAAATAATTCTAATTTCTCACCACTATATAAACCACAATTTTGTAATATGTCAATTATACACCAAATAATTAAAAATCCAATAATCATATCCAAAATTATTTACTGTATTTCTTCACCAAATTTTTCTTTCAAAGTATATATTTCTTTCATCGTAAACTTTGTTTCTTTGTTTATGTATTAAATATTTTCACGGTTATCTAATTTTGTTTTCCATTTTGTAGATTTTAATTTTTTTTAACGGGTTATAAAATATTAAATTACAAATCCGCATATATGCGGGTACTTATCTACTAGATTTAGAGAAAGAAAAATGTGAAGTGCATACATTATTGGCGCTAATAGAGTGTGGAGAAAAAAAATAATATGAATGAAATACATAAAATTTTATGTAGACTGGGAAATATTAGCTTGTCAAAATATTGTGTGGAAAGTAATGACATGGTAAAACAGAAGTTGATGTGTATTAATGTTTTGTTTTACTGATTTTTCATATTTAATTTTTTTTGGGTGATATGTTATCTTTTAAGAGCACAAAAATCTAATAAACCGTAAATATGTAATATTTTAGAATGCAAAATAAGTTTAGAATCGAGATTATCAACATTTTTTTGTTAATCACATAGATATAGATATGAGCATTACTTATTTATCAATATCTTATTATATAAAGCAGAATGTTTCAAAGTTAATAATTTGACTGATCGCTACACATGTCAAGTCAAACGATCAGATTTTGACACGTGTTTAATAAATTTTCAATTATATTTTAACACATAATATTAACATTAATAAAAGTAAAATTTAAAATCGGTTCGTAATCCTAAAAAGTAAAGGGGAAAAATTAGTAGTTATGTTTAAATTAAGGGAATTAAACAAAAATTATAAGTAAAGCCAAAGTTAAAAAAAAACCATATTTTAGTTTAGAATAAGGAAATTAAAAAATAGATTACAATCCTAAAAAGAAAAGAAATAAAAGCCAAAGTTTATATAAAAAATAAGGGAAAAACCGTATTTCAGCTTAGAATAAGGAAATTAATCAATAGTTTACAATACTAAAAAACTAAAGTTTTAAAAAAGGAAAAAACAATTAGTATTTCTATTTAGATTAAGGAAATTAAAAAATAGAATACAATCCTAAAAAGAAAAAGAATTTTCATCTTCCACCTCTATATAACCAAATTGATAATTTCTCAATTTCACAACCAAAAAACAAAATTTCATAATATTTTTCGTCCATAAGCTGCATGTAATCTTTTATCTAATAAAATACATGGTTACGAAATAGATAATAATATATCAAGGTTTTGTTGTTAAAAAAAAAAGGACATGAGCTTTTATAATAAAATTTTAAAACAAAAAAAATGGAAGTTGGACTTAGGGCGGTCGCCCCTCTCCACGGAACGTTGTGTCTAATTCTCAGACAAACGACACAACTGTTGAATAGATTATCTAAATTCTCTATAAATACAACGAAAAGAAATAAAAACTGACAAACCTTTATCACAAAATCGAATTTGAAGAAGAGAAGAAGAAAAATGGCGAACGAGTATGGATTCGGATTGGGTTCAATTTTGGCGATTGTGGTCGTTGCGCTAATGTTGTTGTTCGTTCCGTTGATGATGGGACCAGTGGCTCCTCCATCTCCTCCACTTATCTTGGTGTTTCCGATCGTCTTGCTCTTTGTGTTTCTCTATCTCCATTTTACTTCCAAGTGAAATATCACTTTTTGTTTTTTTTGTTTATCCATTCATCATGTAATATCTAAGTGAGGGAACTCTTTTTATGGTTATTCATGTAAAATCAAGTACGTGTTTGTCAGACACATGTGTTTCTCTGATCTGATATATATTATTCGAGACTTTGACTTATATTGCGATATGTATCATTCAAATAAGGAGAAATGGTGTAATTCTCGTATATGGCAGCCTAGCATTAGCAATACCGACGGCGAGAAACAGATTTTCACAATGAAACGACCTTAATGTTATTTGCATGGACAAATTATAATGATTTCACTAATTATTAGCCGAACAAAACGTTATGTATGTTGCAAATACACACATATGTAAGTACAAATAAACTAACAGACATAAAAGTACGAATGTGTTTTAACTGTATATGTAAGTTCATGATTTGGAACAAAAATATGTATGATTGTTTGAACTACAAATAAAGTTCTAGTATCAAAAATTCATATGCGCATTGTCGAAACGGATCTTCTTCACATTCTCACAAAGTTACTAAATCGAGAAATTTGGGAATTTTTATTGTAAAGGATCCGTTTCGCTTAAACATCTAATTTCTGTTCTATATTTGTTCTTATAGTTTCTCTTTTCTTAGGTTTCGAGGCTTTTCTCAAATGTGAGCTTTCGAATGCTAATTTGATGGCATCATAAAGAAGAAAAAAAAAATTTTGAGAAAAAGCTGACTATGTCTGCTTCAATGAGGCCGAGAAAGGGAAATTGAAATACCAATTGGTTTATAAGCTTTTACAAAAAAATTTATAAAATTTTATAAATGAATTTTATTCTCTTATGAATATGTATATTGTTGTGAGTTTTTTTTTTTTTTTTAATTTGTATATTGTTAGGATTCAAACTTCACTAGTTTACATTTGATTTTGAATTTGTATGAACGTTGTTGATGTTAGGATATATCTTAAAATGTGATTTCAAAACATTTATAATTAGTCCTATAAAAAATTTTTTAGGAGGAGCGAATTAGGGCTTGGTGATTAGTAAAATTGAATAAGCACTCAAGCGCTTCACCTTCTTACACGAAAAGAGAAAAAAGAACTTGTCGAATATCACAACAATAATGAAAAAAAAAAAAAAAAAAACCAATTTTCATTTTTGTTGTTGGAATGCAATTCCAAGATGTCCTGAAGAATTATTAAAATGTTTTGATGGGTTTACTTTTACACTATGGAACGGCCACTATCTAGTTTTTAAGATAATCATTACTTTTGTCAAATTCAACAAAGCTTTAATTTAGACCGAAATATTGATTTATCACCAAAGTATACATAAACAGTCATCACTAGGGATATTTGTATTATACTTGTACGTGATGCATAGATTTTGTCGCAAGTTGTAGAGAAAAATTAACAGTAACCTCATGAACAAGACTTGTTCACAAAATAAAAAAGATATTCCATACGACCATGTCCTATAAATTAAACACCACAAGAATTTCTGGAAGATTCAAAATGTATACGGGTAAAAGCAAGACAGTACCAAACAAAAACATAAAAGTAGATATAGGAAACAACTTAAAAGAGAGATGTTCCTTTTCCCTTCTTGTCTCCACCAATCTCAAAATGCTTGCACCTCTGTAAAAACCAACCACACAAATGTCAGAAGAAGCAGATCTCAAGACTTGAAGAGCGTTAACAAAAGTAAAAAATGTTATCATGACCTTAATCGAGTGTTGAGAAAAATGCTTGCATGTTTGGCACTGGAGCCTCAGGACAATCTTCTTGGTTGTCTTAGCCTGTTCAAAGATTATAAAATAATGAGCACAGTAGAATTAAACTATCATTCAAATAAGATTTTCACAAAGTAAAAATATCAACAAACTGTCTCATAAGCTAGAGATAGATGGTTCATAGTAATTAGGGATCGATATAACAAAAAACGCTACAATAAGGCAACTCAAACAGTGATTCTCAGTGTTAGGTTACCTTTTTGTGGAAGACGGGCTTGGTCTGACCACCATAACCAGATTGTTTGCGGTCATAACGACGTTTTCCTTGGGCAGCAAGACTGTCTTTACCCTTCTTGTACTGGGTCACCTTGTGCAAGGTATGCTTCTTGCATTCCTTGTTCTTACAGTAAGTCTTCTTAGTCTTGGGAATGTTCACCTACCATTCACAAAAATCAACTTTTGAGTTAACTTCCACAAGAACATGGTGGTTTCTTCAACAAACAGAATCGATTGCAATCAAAAGATCTAACAATTCTAAAACAGCAAAGATTAATAATCTCCTTGGCTTTCTAACCATTTTGTGAATCCCATATAAAGTCCCTTCAATGTACTTATAAAATTTCCAGCTTAATCAAAACCGATTTGAAGCAACACAACTGGAGATAAAATAACAAGTGCATAACCCTAAGATCATTTTCATTCTCCGTCAAATTTAACAGACTAAACAAACCCTTCTCAGAGACAAAGTGAATTGAATAGTAAATCTTTAAAGTACAATAAATTAGATAGCAATTCTAAATTGCGAGTTAGACTCTAATTCTCGATTTAAGATGCAGAATCAGAAACAAAGCACTCGAACCTAATAGATCTAAAAACAGTAATTTGGTTTCTTCACAAGTGTTTTCCTGAATTTCTCGGCAGCTTAAACAGAGCTCTACGAAATACGTGAAATTAAGCAGAAACCAGAAAAAGGGAAGAGAGTCACCATTTTCGCTCTTCGGTGAAGCTCGTGCCGTCGTCGTCCGCTGCCAAAAAACAGAGATAAACTAAAAGGTACAGAGTTTATATGAGAGTTTTGAGAAACCCTAGTTTCATACGAACTTTGGGCCTCTTTAAATACAAAAGCCCATTTTTGATAAGCCCATATTACAGAAATTTTAAATCTCAATTCCATTTTTTTAAAAAGAGAATATAAATATATTTGAGTTACCCAAAATAAAATAAAAAGTGTATATTGTTTTATTTCGCTGGCCCGTGGACAAAAACTAGCCGTTTAGAGATACAACGGTTATGTTTGTTTTTGTTCGAACTTAAACCTCGAGATACTCAAACCCTAATTCCCATTTCTCTCTCTCTCTCTCTCTCTCTCTCTCTCTCTCTCTATGCGCTCTCTCCATCTCTGAATCCGAAAAAATTGAAGCTTCAGATCGTGAAAATTTTCTAAAATGGCACCGACGCCATCATCAGCTAGATCGAATCAAACCCAATTCACCTTAATCAGAACCCCACAAACCAAACAACGCCTCAATTTCCACTCAAAAACCCCAAACCCAGATGCTGCATCCAAAGACCAGATCCCACCGGAGCATCCAGTCGAAGTAATCGGCCGGATCCGAGATTACCCAGATCGCAAGGAGTCGTCATCAGCCTCGATCTTGCAGGTGAACCCAGATAACCAAACGGTCCGAGTCCGAGCTGATGTTGGGTACAGAGATTTCACGCTAGACGGCGTTTCTTTCTCGGAGCAAGAAGGTATCGAAGCGTTTTACAAGAAATTCATAGAAGAGAGGATAAAAGGCGTGAAGCTTGGGAATAAATGCACGATCATGATGTACGGACCTACCGGCGCCGGAAAGAGCCACACGATGTTCGGATGCGGGAAGCAACCCGGGATTGTGTATCGATCCTTGAGGGATATTTTGGGAGATTCGGATCAAGATGGTGTTGCTTTTGTTCAGGTCACTGTTCTTGAGGTCTATAATGAGGAAATTTATGACCTTCTCTCAACCAATAGTAGTAACAATTTAGGGATTGGTTGGCCAAAAGGAGGAAGCACTAAGGTAACTTTCTTCGTTCCTTTGTGTTAATGAGGTCTAACTATGGATGTTAATTGGTTCCTGATTGACCAATTCTTCATTTCAGAGTCTTTGTGTTGTTCAATATCTAAAGGCTTTGTACTTTTGTTGTTTAATAGGCCAGGCTTGAAGTAATGGGGAAGAAGGCAAAAAACGCAACCTTCATTTCAGGGACAGAGGCTGCAAAAATCTCTAAAGAGATTGTGAAAGTGGAGAAACGGAGGATTGTTAAAAGCACACTATGCAATGAAAGAAGTTCCCGGAGTCATTGCATGGTTTGTGATAATGATTGAAGCATATATATACAATTTATGTCTGTTACAACTACTTATAAGTGATTGTTTCTATATGTAGATCATACTTGATGTGCCAACTGTTGGGGGAAGGTTGATGCTTGTTGACATGGCTGGTTCAGAAAACATAGACCAAGCTGGACAGACTGGATTTGAAGCAAAGATGCAAGTAATGTCTGCTTCTTTAGCCTGTCTCCATTCATTTGATTTATCAAAGCTATTGTTGTTATGAAAATAAACTGACCTATATCTCTATTCAACAGACTGCTAAGATCAACCAGGGGAATATTGCACTGAAGCGAGTCGTGGAATCTATAGCAAACGGAGACTCTCACGTGCCCTTTAGAGACAGCAAGCTGACCATGCTGCTCCAGGTGAAATTCCTGTTCTGTTGTTGTATCCTCTGGAAGATGTCTTGTGGCTGCTTGGTTTTCTTGAAGATATTTAGTGTGTTTTCTATTTTCCGGATGCAGGACTCTTTTGAAGATGACAAGTCAAAGATTCTAATGATCCTATGTGCAAGCCCGGATCCAAAGGAAATGCACAAGACTCTATGCACTCTAGAGTATGGGGCAAAAGCAAAGTGCATAGTTCGTGGGTCTCATACTCCGAACAGAGATAAGAATGGGGGTGATGAGTCTTCTTCTGCTGTGATTTTGGGAACAAGAATAGCAGCGATGGATGAGTTTATATCCAAACTCCAGTCTGAGAAGAAGCAACAAGAAAAAGAAAGGAATGATGCACAAAAGCAGCTGAAGAAGAAGGAAGAAGAAGTTGCTGCTTTACGATCCCTTCTTACACAGAAGGAAGCATGTGCTACCAAAGAAGAGGAGATAAAAGAGAAAGTAAACGAGAGAACCCAACTTTTGAAATCAGAATTAGAGAAGAAACTTGAGGAATGCAGAAGAATGGCTGAGGAATTTGTTGAGATGGAGAGAAGGAGAATGGAGGAAAGGATTGTGCAGCAGCAAGAGGAACTGGAGATGATGAGGAGACGGTTGGAGGAAATCGAGGTTGAGTTCCGGCGCTCGAGGGATGGAGGAAGTACTGATGAAACTAGTGGGTTTGCCAAAAGACTCAGGGGTCTTTACTCTGATGAAGATATGGTGAAGTCAATGGATCTTGACATGGGTGATCCAGAACCAGTCAAGCAAGTCTGGGGAGCTGCTGTTTCATACCAGCCAAGCAACACAATCAGCAGCAATTTGTCTAACATTTTGCAACCAAAGCCTTCAGAGAATATGCTTGCGCAAATGTACCCTGACCGGGTATGCCTGAGCACTGTCTTTGAAGAAGAAGAGGCTGAAGAAGATGAAGAGAAAGTGATAGTTGAGGATAAAAGCATCTGCTCGATAACAACACCAACGCCTAGTTTGAACACTGAAGGTTTGGGTAAAGAGAACTGCTTCAACAGTACAGACTACAAAGAATCAGCATCGTCTAGAAAGTTGAGAATTCAAAACATATTCACCCTTTGTGGCAATCAGAGAGAGCTGTCTCAACACACTGGACAAGAGGAGGAGGTTCTTCAAACCAAGAATGATCAGTTGTTTCCTACAACGAATAAGGCCGAAGCTCTAGCATTAGAAGAAGCAAAGGAAAACAATATCTCAGTTGATGAAAGCAAAAACGGGCAGATAGATATCTATGTTAAATGGGAAGCAACTACTGATAACCCTCTAAAGCAGCTCATAACAACACTCAGAGTTACAAAGGACGCAACACTAGCTGACTTGAGGAAGCTTATTGAGATCTACCTTGGATCTGATAACCATTTCACCTTTCTCAGGCTCGGGGTAATAAACCCGTAACCCAACAAGCACAAAATGCTTTTCATTTATATCCGTTTGTGATATTTTGTGATCCTAACTGCAGTTTTTCGTTTCAATGTTTGAAGGAACCATGTGGAGCTCAAGTAGCAAAGGAGAAAGAATCAACAATTCAAGCTACGAGCCTGCCTTTCTGCAATGGACACGCTTACCTTGCTACTCTGAGAGGGGGAAAGAGCTTACAACTTCAAAGTCTCACACCGGCAAGTCCACTTCCACTAAGTCCCATAGAAAACAAGATGCAATTTACGCCCATCTCAAGAGTGACACCAAACCACCAAGTTGATGAACTTTCATCACCCATTGTAGCTCATCTCAGCTCCACTCCTTTCATCACTCTCAGAAGACATTAGACGCTATGTCTTCTTTTCTCTGTTCAAAGGTAGTAGTAGTGTTGGAAAAGAACTATATGTTACGTCCACATCTTCATCAATATATTCTACGATATTTTACGATATTGTAGATGGCACAACATTTGTCAAAACATTTTCATCAATGTTTGACAACTTCAATACGTTTTCATATTACAGTTTTGGATATTACAGTTTTAAGTTTATTCTGCGAAGACGAGGTAGGTTTCATATTTTCATTCTACATTGAATCAGAAAGAGAAAAAATCTGACGTACTCATCACAAGTTACACTTTAAAGATATATGCACAATTTCTCTTAAACACAGACAATGAGAGATTGGGAGAGACAAAATCTGACTTAGATGATCTCTTTCTATCTCTCTTATCTTGTTCCAAGGGTAAGAAACAATGCGTTTTTTTTTTCAGAGGATGAGGATCTATAAGCATGGACATATCTTTTCATTACCACCGACTTCTCCTTCCCTAGCTTCATTTCCTCTTCTTCCCAGAGCCGATGGTAAGGAGCTCGAAGCTTCTCATGGCATCATCATGCCCAGGCCTTCCAGCTGCAGATAATGGCTTGGATTCATAGCTCTGTTGTACCCGTTGAGTTGTGGCGAGGCGTGATCCACTTGAAAATAGTCGGCTTGAGCGGTTCTCGCTTGGCTCAGCTGATGACCCAGGTCTGCTGCTTGATATCACACCTCTCTTTGAGGTACTTCCATTTCGAGATAAAGAACGGTGTCTATCAGACTCGTGCTGCAAGTGAAGCCAACAAATCAAAACAGACAAAGTTTCTCACATTCTTTAAAATTCCTACTTAACCTGAGAATTACTTTGGATCATTTAGTAGGGAAATTTTCATGACAGATTAACAGGATGGCCAACGAAAGGAGCAACAAAAACTAACCACTTCTTTGGCAGAAGAGGGTATATCACCAGAAGATCTGTGTCTAGAGCGGTCACCATGAGCGCCTTGGCTTGCAACATTTCGTCTGGTGAATGCCTCAATTGCGCCTGATATTTTTTCTCGGAGGTCCTGTCCCACTAAACACAGTAAGAAATTAAGTTCTCGGTTTTGGATCTTCCACTATCTGAGAGAGTTTGTTAAATTCAAAATTTCTCCAAGGGATAAAACATGTGAATATTAATATCTGAAGATTCAGGCTAATAGTCCAAATTTTTCAGCACCCAAAATTCTCAACACTCAAGTCTCAAAAATTTACAAGCTATAAGACATTTTTCAATGTTTCTCTATTTAATTAATATAAGAGAGACAATAATGTACCTGTAGGCTTTTCAGCTCTTTCTGCAGGTGGTCCTGAAGGGTCTAAGGCTGCTCTTGGAGTTGGCTGTAGTGAACAAATAGCAGGATAAGATTTTGGATTATTGAATTGTTATGAAATTTGGTTCTCCACACGTGAAATGAAAAATAGGACTAACCCTTGGTCTCGAACTGCCAATCTGAGGATATTTCAAAGTTGTCCAATCAAACACGTAGTCGAGCTGATAACCTACATGCATAGTTCATTGCATCAAAACGAACAAACAAGCTATGGATAAGTCCCACAAAAATGCATAGACCATAACTGATCTAATAATAGAGTAGACAGAGAGCAAACACAGAAGAAAGTTTCTAACCTTCACGAATGAAAAGGTCCCGGAAAAGTCTTCGCAGATATGAATAATCTGGTTTGTCTTCAAATCTTAGTGATCGACAGTAATGGAAATACGAGGTGAACTCTGATGGATGGGACTTGCAAAGAACCTTCAAAAAGTAAAACCATGCTATGTCAAGATCTACTGGATATCTGAAAACATTATCCTCATACAAAACCTTAGCAACGATGTACCTCTACAGGAGTAAGCATCTTCTTTTCACTAATCTTGTCATACTTCTGCTTCTTCGTACCAGCTTTTAAACCTTGCCACGGAAGACTGAGACAGAAGGAGAAATGGACTCGAGTTCAAGGAAGTTTTTTTTTGAAAGAAGTTATAAGCTAATATGCAATCAAGAAAGTTTCCTACCTTCCTCGTAGAAAATACATCAATACATAACCAAGTGACTCCAGATCATCTCTTCTACTTTGCTCTGTAAGCATGCATAAAAAATGAGTCAGCAAGGAAGACAAGAGTTTTCAAATGCTTCTGACAAGAACGCCACAGATGTATGAGATGAAAGTAGCTCTTACCAATCCCAAGGTGCGTGTTCACACTTGCATACCGTGCAGTTCCTGTAAGATTCTTGTTTTCCCTGAAGATTTACAAGGAATTCTAATAAAGCAAGCAGGAAGAAGGGTGGATAAAGGAAAGTTTCAAACACAGGGTAAAGCTCTGGGAAAGAAATCATAAGAAACACCAGTGCAGCATAATCATATTTCATTAACAAGATAGGCATGGAAGATCAACTATTTAATATCGTAATGAAATACAACAGGTTCCTAGACAAAAAGATTCAACAAGCACGGATATCCGGAGAGGCAGGGTAACAGTTTGGAGATCTCACCTGTATGGTATATGCTTTTGTGTCTGAAGATCCTTGTATTTTTTAGCAAGGCCATAATCGATGATATAAACCTGAGGTTGAAAATTAATTCGGTAAACCAGAAGGCTAATTGTACTAGTCCTATCCTAAGAGCCAGACCGAGATTTATGCTAAGGACACCTTCAAGACATACACCAATTCATGCTGAAACAGTAGGATTACCTGGTTTGCTTTGCGCCCAAGACCCATCAAAAAGTTGTCTGGTTTAATATCACGGTGAAGAAAACCCCGCGAATGCATGTACTCAACTCTGCATATCTGCATTGATACAAGATATTCAAAGGAACATATTATCAACGTTCTCAAAGACCAACCTAACATCATAAAATAAAGGGCGTACTCAGTACTTACCAACTGATCTGCAAGCATTAAAACAGATTTCAAAGTAAACTTTCGATTGCAGTAATTGAACAAGTCCTCCAAGCTGGGCCCAAGAAGGTCGATAACCATGCAACTGTATTCACCCTCGACTCCGAACCATTTGAGATGGGGAACACCCGCTATTCAAAAGAAAGAAAACATGTCAAACTACCCAGAGGGAGAGAGGGTTGGAACTAAAACTCCATATGAACCACCCGAGAAACCCAACTCACTTCCTCCTTGAAGAAACATATATATTTTCGATTCATACTGCAGTTGAGGATGCCTCGTCTTCACAGGTTCCTGGTGTCAAAGAGAAGCAATCTTAGAAAAGGAAAAAACAGAAATGGAGCAAATATTCAATTCACAATAGAGGAACAATGAAACATGACCATTGACATACAGCTTTATCTCCAATCAAAACTAGTCTCACTAAAACTGTCAAATAGCAAACATAAAGACTGCAACAGGCAGGATCCAGTATTCAAAATTGAAACCTTTCTCAGCAAAAAGTTTATAAATTTCAATGAAAAAACTAAATTTTTACCAGCTTAACTGCGACTTCTTCTCCAGTTTGGATATTGATCCCTAAGATACACACACATACATCAAAAGATCAAATTTTTGTTAGATACATTCCAACAACCACTTGACAAAAAACCCCAGAAGATGTTCATACCTAAATAAAGTTCGCCGAACGATCCACTACCGAGTTTCCTACCCAACTTAAACTTTCCGCCGATGACGTGATCCATCTTCTGATTCCGATCCATCTTTTTTTGATTCCGATGCTCAAAATCACGACTTTAGAAGAACCCACAATCCGATTCACCAGCAGGAGCGACTAAATAACAATCCCCATCAGTAAAAACCCAATCGCCATACACGTAAATTGGGGAATTTTCCTATTTGCCCAATCTCGCAAAAGCTAAATGAAGTAACAAGAACCCACCAAGCAACAGTGGTTGAAGCTGAAAGTCCAGGACTTTGCAAGAAAGAGAAAGAGAGTGTGCTAGTGCGAGAAATGATAAGAAAGAATCTAGCAGGAGAAATTCGGAAGAAAGAATTTGAAGGAAAAGGAATTTAGTAGGATCAGTTATTCGGATCTGAGTTTTTAGGGAAAGTTTTTGAGGAGATTTGTGGAAGAAAGGAGAAGAAGGAATAATAAAAAGAAAGAGAATTGTTAAGTGAGAGGAAGAAGAAGAATATGGGAAATTGACTTAACCTATGTAAGGAAGAGAAAGAGAGGCGAAGGAAAGACAAGACTTGGACGTAATATATTATCTTGAATCTTTAATATTTATACTACCTTTTTATTTTAGAAACTACTAGGTGATTTTCGTGCACGGTTTAACATAAATTCTTTAAGTTTTTGCAACAACATATATTCTAATTCGTACTTAGTTACTTACCAATTGTAACATCAATAAGAACAACAAAAATATCAGAGATATTTTTTATTTTATTTGATAATATTCACACACCGGAACCCTTTCGAAACTCGAAACGGATACATGTACCTTAATGATTTGTATTAGTGTCGTTATTATATTGGTATCCAAATTCAAATCCAATAGTGCTCGGTTTTCAAGTTCTGATTTTTCGTTTATTTTATTCTTTTCGTCATAGTAATCTGTAACCGATGCCTAATTTTGGGTCGAAAAATTAATATAATTTTTTTTTTAAATGTTTTTGAATTGATGACCAGACAAATAACTTTCCGAAACGAAAATAATTGTAGGGATACTTGTAAAAATGACTCACAATTTGTGGTCAAATGCAAACATAATCATTTTTTCCTCATTTTCAACAAATACCACTTTCTCTCCGTTATATCCTTCACAACCACACTTATTCCGAAAATGCCATTATGTTCTCAATTTTTTTTTTAAATAGCATAAAAACACAATAATCCATAGCATATCAATTATTTACGAAAACACAATCTTTTTCAATTTTCCCAACCACCATTAATAGCTAATTTCAAGTTCTAAATGCTTACCCAACCTATTTTCTATCTCTAAATGCTCAATATGTGAATTCATAACCTCATAATCTTCCATTTCCTCTCCAATTTCATAAAACAATTCTCTAATTTACGTTTTAAAAATTGCAAATTCATTGATCTTGTGATTTTCGGTGATATTTGCGTAACGATTGGGCTTCTTTGGTATTGGTGAAATTCGAAGTTCTGGGTGCTTGAAGAAGCTAAAAACGAGCTCAAACCGGATCTAGGTAATTACCCACTTGATTTTTGTTAATTTTCAGATCTGCTTCGCGAGGTTAGTTTTGCAATTGACTATTTTTTAAGTTTTTCAACGCAGACTTCGCATGCGAAGTCTGCGAATTTTCCTTTGAAAACAAAAAAAAATCATGCAGACTTCATGCGAAGTCTGCGTAAAAGAGATGTTAGTTTTGCATTTGATCAAAACTTTGACTTTTTTATAGCAGATTTCACATGAAGTCTGGAAAACCCAGACTTCACATGAAGTCTACTCAAGGTCATTTTTGCATTTGACCAAAAGTTTGACTTTTTAGAGCAGACTTCAGATGAAGTCTACTCTAAATCGAAAGATTAGTTTTGCGTTTGACAAAAATTACAAACATTGACCAGGAAAATCATTAAATTAGCAGACTTCAGGTGAAGTCTGCTTAATTCCGTAGACTTCATGCGAAGTCTCCAATTAATTTAATTCGAGATTTTGGTCAAACGCAAAACTAACCTAGCGTAGACTTCGTATGAAGTCTGCACGTTTCAGACTTCACATGAAGTCTACTTTACTAAAGTCAAACTTGGTCAATTGCAAAACTAACCTCTAGTAGACTTCGTTTTTAGAGTAGACTTCAGGTGAAATTCCGCAGACTTCACCTGAAGCCTGCTCGAAAAAGTCAAATTATTGTCAAATTATGGTCAATTGCAAAACTAACATGTTTATTCCGCAGACTTCACCTGAAGTCTACTCTTGAAAAGTCAAACTTTTGGTCAATTGCAAAAATATATCTCTAATTTACGGCGGAGACTTTAATTAGGTGAAGTTTGCTTAATTGAGTAGATTTCATGTGAAATCTGTAATATTTCCTTTGTTAATTTGCAATTGCAAAAGTAACCTAAAATACAGACTTCAGTGTGCAGTCTACTTTCATATAGGTGACAGAATTTACATTGAAGTCTGCTATTTATTCGGAACAGACTTTAGTGTGAAGTTTGTGTGGTTAATTTTGTTAAAAATGCATTTATAGCTATCTAAACTTATGGTTATGCACTATGTATCATGTATTCATTTCATTAGTAGTATGTATGAAACTATAACCTAATTTATCTTTGTTGGTTTAATTTGATTCAATTGTATGAAATTTTAATTTGTATACATCACAATTATTTATATTTAGTTTATGCAAACAAATTTTTAATCAAATTAATTTTTAATTTTTAAAAAAGTTAAATATAAGATTTAATTACATAGCAGACTTTTTTATGAAGTCACAAGGTTATAACCGTAATTGAGATTTCTATTTTTTTTTGGTCATAAGGAATATAATTATAATTTATCTACCTATTTATGTTATTTTTGCTTTAAATTGAATAATGGGTCTATTTTTACATTTAAAATCAAATTATGAATCATTTTTGGCAATTCCCCGTAATGGTATGCAAACTTTATCATACATTTTTCTAATAGACAAGCTCTACATTTTTGTTTTCTACCCATCTCATATGCGTTCTCTGATTTTCACAACAAAATGTGAGTGACTTAATATATAAGGTTATAATTTTTTTGCAAAAAATACTGTAATTGTGGGCATCATGTCATACTTATCATTCCAAGCAGAGTGGATATATAAATAAATTATTTTTACCCGAGTCATAAATATTTTTAAAAACAACATACATTGAAAATACATTATGAGCTTCGAACCCGGGTGCGCAAGGGTGTCAATACGCAAAGAATTGCCACTTATGTTTCTTTAGCAATCTTATATATTAATCGAGGAGTCAGTTTAGAAATTAACATTAAATTTGGAGTTTATTATATATTATGCCACTACAAATAAGAAAATATAATTGAATTAGGAAATGATATAAATATTTTTTAAAATTATTGTAGAGAATATTGAAAAAAAATTTCCCATTCAAGAGTGTATTTAAGTTTTTAATTATTACAATATTAAAAAATATTATTTCATTTTAAATCATAATCAATTCATATATATTCAAAGAAAAAAATATATTTGTAGTTATTTGCTGGTTAATCAGAAAATATGTTAGTCCATTGCAAAACGGATTAAATAGACGGGTTAGTCCGCCACAGGACGGGTTAAGACTCTAATTTTCAAATGCCTACAAAAAGGGATCTCGCAAGTCAAAATAATAGTTTTTAGTTTAAAGATAGATATTGTTATACTCAATTTACTAAATAATATGAATTTATCTTTAAAAATTAACTATAATTTCGTATATTTTGTATTTGTGTATATATCAAAACTAAATTTGAAAAATATGTTACTACTTTTATAAAGAGTTAGACACAAGAACATTATTTTTTTAAGAGTTTGTGGACCGAGTACAAAACCAACAGTCATTAAACGGTGCATATTAGAGTTGGTGCTTACAAGATTGTAATTCTTTGCAGATTAGTCCGAATAATATTTTAATACACTGCAAAATAGGTTACACATGGAGATTAGCCCATTTTGACATATTTATTTATAATCATTAGTTAGACATATTATAGAATTCATTAACCAAAAGTAATCATCTATTTTCAAATATATAAAAACTTGACAACCAAATTCATATTATCAAAATATACATATCTATGTTATAATCTGCAAAAAAAAATATTATATACTATAATCATGTAACGTTTATAACAAATTAAGAAAACTTAAAAAAAAATATCGCATAATTCAAAATAAAAAAACTTTGTTCCGCGCTGTAACGCGGATTAAATCCTAGTTGCATACAATTAAACTACTTTCAATATTTAATCGGGGTCATTTGACACCTTATTTTTTTTAGTGGGTCCGCCTCTAATTTTAAGGGTTTCCAGTAAGTTTTTAAATCTGTGAATTCACAACATGCAACGATACAAGAATTTGAACTGAAGCAACGTGCTATTAGAACGTATATATATATATATATATATTTTTTTTTTCCTCATTTTTGTTGGATTATACCTCAGTTCAAATCTATGTTGCGTTACGTTGACTGATAATTCCGCAAAATATCTCCCACAATATATATACGTCTCTACTAAAGTATTGAACATTCATATATATTGTTGTCAAATATATTAGAACTTCTACATTTTATTGAATCTTCTGCTTAGATTTGTGAATACCGATTAAACCTTCACAAGATTTTTAGTCGATATGCTCCTAACAATTTTTCTTTCCATGTTAGATTATTTTATTTATTTTACTTTCAATGTCCGTGTAAAATTATTAACAGGTGTCTGTAAACATACATGTTTTAGGTCCATTCATGTTGAGTCAAATGATATTTCCATATGGGAAACAATTTTTTTTTAATAGTTGTATATATACGATAATTTAAAGTTTCTTAGTGTCACTTTCTTTTCGGTATTGTTAAAACTATTTTAGAATTTATGGCCGTCAATGAAAAGCTAAGCAAAAGAAGTCAAAAGAGGATAATAAAAGAAAATATATTTTCCTATTTACAGGTTTGCTCGGGCACCCTGTAATTGTCAAACAAAAAAAAAGGAAAATAAAATAAGCCACATGTTATCAAATAAGCAGACAAGAGGCACAACATAACCACCATAAACATGGTAATTTGTATGTTCAAACATAACATAAAAGTATGCGGGAACTACCAAGAGCAGTAAAAGTATGATAAATCCTCCACTTCACAAGATATTGTTTCACAAAAACTTGCTTTGGTACCACATGATATTCTTTTTTTGGTTTGCCAATAGAGGGTGCCCGAGCAGGAATTTTAGAAAGCTTACAAGTCTAATCCTCGTTTAAAAACCAGGGTGAACAAATTTCATTTTAAAATGGATTCAATCAGTAACAACGGAGATGATTTTGTTGCCATTCATCCTGAGTGGACCACAATTGACTGGATTATTACTTGCTTGTTAAGTGATGAAAATCTTTTCTTTTGTTTAGTCATGTCTTAACCTTTTATTCTCTTATCTCCACCATCGTTCTACCCCTTGAGAAAAAACGGAAACAGAATGCCAAATATGATGCTTAGTGAGAATCCCTTCTAATTTGTTCTCGATCATCACCATGGCTGAGCTAGATTGATATTCCACTATCTTCATGGTTACTGCTAACATCGTATCTTCCAATCCAACCTTTAAAACTTTGTACATTTTTTTTTTTTTTGAAATTTAATATTTATTGACAACAAAAAGAAAAATACGTATCCAAAAAACAGTTTATCGTCTTCTCAGGAGAGAAGATCGATTGTCAAATTTGAAATACAATTCAAAGTAGAGACAAGGTTTGAGCAAAAGTTTCCCCCTTAATTTAGCTATTAGGAACTGATCTAAGTAGCTTCCAACGATTAAGTTGATCATTTTCTTCTCCAGCCTGGGTTTGCAACGATATCAGTCGGTTACAAATGTGTTTGTCAATGGCGTGTGATAGTAGAATGGCAGATCGAGGCTGTTGCTGGTGTCTTCGACCATTTCTTTCCCTCCAAATACTGTAAATTGTTGTCTGTAGAGCAAGACAAGCCAAGTAAAAGTCTTTGTTGCCGCTTTGCATACTTATGATCCTTCGAATTGTGATTGTCCAATCTGAGTTTGTTCTTCCATTAAAAAGCTTCGAGCATAGCCAATTCCAGACTGTGAATGAATACGGACATGCGAAGAATAAGTGATCTAGCGATTCATTTAGTTCCCCGCAGAGTAAGCAAGCCTGAATCTGTCCCCATCTTTTCATTCTCTCCCATGTAGCCAGCTTATCCTGGAGAGCTAGCCAAGTGATAAAGCCATGACGAGGAGTTGAAAATTTGAACCACTTACTCATTAAGTTTTACATTACTCTTACCAAAACAAGTATAATTAAGATCAAAGTGATTTTAAACATGATAAATAAATTTAAAGGAGATATTACGTACTTTGTATTCTCTGAATTATAGCTGAAAGCGAAGGCTTGAATATTCGTTCTCTAAGTGTCTCTATAAAAGTGTTTGGTCATGTATTCAACAAGATGCCATCAAATACATTCATTTTTGTTTAAAAACACAAGCCATACAATTTCATGCAAGAAGACAATCGAAAGCTATTCGAGATTTGATAGGAAAATCAAATGAAGCTGCTTAATCGCGTATTTTTAACATACCAGCGATAGATATCCCCCAATTCTTTTCAACACCTTCAACGGCTGCAACGATGTCCTTACCATTCTCAAATGATATTTCCATTCGAGCAATTGCATCATACAAACACTTTGCAATTTCGGGTTGTTTCATTATATAATCATTCTCTGTTTCTTGCAAGATCTAAAACTAAGAGACATAAAAAGATCTTGTGGAGCTACTTGACTAACAAATGATGAAAACGGATGAATCGAGAATGAACAACAGTAAAAAAGAAGCGAGAAGAGCAAAAGTAATTTCTATGGAGAAATACAAAGTGGGTGATCTTGCCGAGCCAAAGTATTTGCTGTGAAGGCAAAAAATCTGATTCCCGCGCTTTGTGGGTTTCTCTGTTTCAATGCAGTTCTTGATGTGATGATCGGTTTTGGGAAGAAAATCAACAGTGAAGTTGATTGGTATGCTGTTTTAGATGTTCAGAGATTCTGAGCTTTTGCCAAGAAAGCAAAGGCTTTGGCTCGAGCAAGATCGCCTGCTTTATGCTTCGCTACAACGATCATTTTCATTTTCCTAGCTTCTTTTCTAAGGCTTTCCTTTCTTGAATCAACCATTTGCATTATTTCTTCGTCAAAATAGAGCCACACGATTTTTATATGTCTCTTAGTTCAGATCATGCAAGACCAAATAATAACTTTGACAAACATCTATCCTAAACTTTTGAAAAATGCTGAAATAGATAGTGACAAAGATTTTAACTTTATCTAGAAATCTCGATGCAAAAACAATTTCGAATAAATGAAAACTTAAATGCTTGAAAGAGATATTAGAATAGATGGTTTGTTCTTTTGAATTTCAATCTTGATATCAAATCCAAAGATATTGTTCCATTAAAGTATATGTTTCTCTTAGGATCTTTTTCAACTTTAGATGTTCAAATATTGAAGTCTTAGATAAAGAATCCATCAAACTTGTTAAAAGAAATAACTACTCATGCCAAATCTAGAAAAATAACTCATGCCAAATCTAGAAAAATACAACAATTGAATAGACAGTTTGCGTAGGAAAGTTCATTGCAAAATTAAAGTGTTTAGATTTGGCGCGTGAAAGTGCGTTGCAAACTTTAAATTAGGATAGAGTTTGGGGGGGGGGGAGTTTGTTGCATAATTAAATCAGAAAAGAGTTTGCGCGTGAAAATTTGTTGAAAATTCTAGAAGCTAAAAAACTTATGAAAACATATTCAGGTTTCAAAAAGATCTTTGGCTAGTTACTAAGATCATGATGCCTCTAAAATGAAATCAAACAAACATCAGCAAACACAAAATTGTGATTTGAAAACAAACGAAATTTTTTGATGATCTAATCAAAAAATATATTCGAAACGAAAAATCCATTGAAACCCCAAAATTTTGATTTGAAAACAAGCTCTGTATTAAGCACGGATCTGTTTTTCGTCTATCCCAAGTTATTTTAACCAAACATCAACGTAACTACTCAAATGAAATCATAAAAAAATCCCTAAATCTGATATCCCAACAAAATCTAGACTAAAAATCCACTAGAACGCTCCAACCCATTTATCAAATCAAAGAAAACATTGGAGAATATATAGAACACAAAAAATCAAAATCGAAGTACCCAATAGCCAATTCGACTTCAATTTGTGAAGAACAACCAAACTTATAAAACTGTAGTATCCAAACCAGATAAAACAGAACATGCAAATGAAGAGATACATATTTAAAAGACGAGAGAGAGACAAAAACACATAATCGAAAAAGCACATAGCAAATAATACAAAGAGAAGACAATGCACATATCACATGATAATATACATACCTGAACATAGATAATCAGAAAGAATAATTTCAGATTTTGTTTTCTCCCTTTCTTTTTCGTCTACCAACCAAATTACTAGAAAATAATTTATGTTATCTTTTTGCATTATGTGTTACTAAAGTAAAAACCTCAAGATAGACTTTATAGATACTCACCATACGATGATGAACATGTGTCAAGGTAGCACCAATGACTTTCATGGTAAAATTGTTTTATATGCCAATAAAAGTTTTTCCTATTTTTACAAATGTATTGAGTCAAATTCTCATTTTCTCCCATATTCAAAATTCTCAAATAGAAATTTAATAAATTTTACGTAGGCGTCTTTCTTTCTCTTTACTTTTTTTTTCATAAAAAAATATACTTTGAACAAAGAAATCTTCTTATCAGTTGTGTGAGCCGGAACTCGCACAATCGATTTTTGTCAAAAGATTTTAGAGGGAACAAAAGTTTATGAGGAAAAACACAAGCATAGATCCAAAGATAGTTTTTTTATTATTGCTGTATGTAAGCGTATGAATACAAGAGTCAAGTTGCTAAAAACTTTTTGCTAGAGTTTCCAGATGCCTGTTACAATGCGATTATGAATGCTATTTATACAAGTTTGTATACGAGATTTTCGGAGATAAAAGGAATATTTCTCTTTCACTTCGCGCGGCCACCGACTAAGCTAGGGTAATCGATGACCTGGTCCTTTAGCTCGGTCCCGGAGAGTTTCGGCCCATAGAACATTCGTCTTGGCCTGCTTGTAATTTGGTAGGCTCAGTTATACTTCTAATTCGAGTCGGGATGAATTGATTTGCTCCGGCTTGATCTCGGTTTGGTTGAGAGATGTTGTCGCTTCGGCCTCGGCTCGGCCTTATTCCTCTCAGGACAATATTGCAGAGGTGAGGCCTCGGGCGGATCATGTGATGTTGTCTTACTGTGGCNTTTTGCTAGAGTTTCCAGATGCCTGTTACAATGCGATTATGAATGCTATTTATACAAGTTTGTATGCGAGATTTTCGGAGATAAAAGGAATATTTCTCTTTCACTTCGCGCGGCCACCGACTAAGCTAGGGTAATCGATGACCTGGTCCTTTAGCTCGGCCCCGGAGAGTTTCGGCCCATAGAACATTCGTCTTGGCCTGCTTGTAATTTGGTAGGCTCAGTTATACTTCTAATTCGAGTCGGGATGAATTGATTTGCTCCGGCTTGATCTCGGTTTGGTTGAGAGATGTTGTCGCTTCGGCCTCGGCTCGGCCTTATTCCTCTCAGGACAATATTGCAGAGGTGAGGCCTCGGGCGGATCATGTGATGTTGTCTTACTGTGGCTCAGAAGCTCTCTAGCTCGGTATCTTCGGCTCCGAAGAACAAAAAGCCATAGTGAATGGCTAATAACAGTCCCAGAAAAGCCTGATGCGATCAATTTCAACTTTATTCCGATCACATCACTACTTAAAGACGTCCCTGGCTCTGGTCTTCTCTCTCACGCCATGTCTCTCTACCTCAGATGTAACTTCATTATCTATTCTTACCTTAATATTCTCGACTATTGAAGGGCTTATTATTACTATAGTTTGGTAAAATGATTGAGAGGGGTAATATGGTAATTTGAACAAACAAGCCGCCGATAATGGACCTACAATACTTTCTAGACTTCTCTTGGCCTAGAGCATGGGCCCTGATCCATAACGACCTTCCGTTTGGCGCGGCGCCTAATATGGCTTCGGCGTATCCGACTCTTCACATCAACTTCATGGGCCCCAAACTATACGTTAATACTACTCCTGTACGTATTTATAATGCATCTCTAATTCTTATCTTACATATTTTTTTTTATTTCTTTAGCAACATCACTTAACTAATCTATACATGTAAAATTGTTAGTAGTTTTAATAATTTTTGTAGTATTTTTTTTTAATCTTTTTCCGGGTTAGGTGACTAGCGAGAAGAGCCCAGTAACCGGAATACGACTGTTCCTTGAAGGCAAGAAATGCAATAGGTATAGTCTACCAAAGCAAATAGCAAATTGACATTATTTCTTTGAAAGAATAAATGATCTATATTCTATAAAAATCAAATTAAAAAAATAAAGTTGATAATTGCTTAACAATGCGATACATTCTTGTTTCTTACAATGTATGCGTATGCTCGTACATCAGGCTAGCTTACACTTACAACACCTAGAAAATACGAGGACTACGGTTGGGGAAAAGATAACCGACGATCATAAATGGAGAGGCTCCGACGAAATCTCCGACAACAATCGCTACTTCGAACCTCTAAACGGCAAGAAATTCTCACACGTGTGTACAGCTCCAGTGAAGTACGACCCAAACTGGAGATGCAAAAATTCCCAAAACGACGTTGCTTACATCGTCACCGGAGCACAGCTCGAAGTGAAAAAACACGGCTCAAAATCCGTTCTCCATCTCCGTCTCCGTTTCACTGGAGTCTCCGATCATTACGTCGTTCAGAAAGATTGGGTCCATGGACCAGGAACTTCCCAAAAATCTGGAATCTTCTCTTCGATGAGCTTACCATTGACCAGTGGGAGTGTTCATCATAATATGGTCAACAACAAAGACAAAAACGAGGTCGTTTTGGACTCCGGTGTCTACCCCAGAGGACCTCCGGTGCCGGCAAATAACAAGATTGGTAAATTCGTCGATCTCTCGCAGCTATGTCGAGGACCTCAACATAGTCCTGGGCATTGGTTAGTCACTGGAGTTCGGCTTTACTTGGACAAAGGGAAACTCTGCGTGCATGTCAAGTTTGCTCTGCTACATCGCCAACGTCTTCTTGCCTCTTCTTGATAAAGAAAAAAAAATCAATATTTTTTTTGTATACGATATTTTTTTTTCCTTTTCCTCCGAAATTGCGACATACAAATGGTGTTTTCTTGATTTTGGAGTGTGTATATATAGAGGCTGTGTATGCGTGTTTGATGGGCCTGGCCCATTCCAGAGAAACTGGTTATGTACATATGTTGAGAGGTTTTTTGCAGTAGTAAGCTTTTTTTGTTTTTGTTTGTTACCTTCTTAAAATTATCGATTTTTGTATAGAGATTCATATCCATTGACTTAATTTATTGATTTCGAGATACGAAAAAGAGTAACCGGAATGAATTTAGCTTCAGTTTTTATTTAATTCATTCAAACCAAATTTGAAGAAAATTCTGATTTCTTACTCCAAACCAAACATTTTGTACATAGAAACTCACAACCAAAGAAAAAAAACTTGAAAAATCTAGCTAGCAATCAACTCAGACGCAGAACAACGCCTAATCGTTCAAGCGTCTCCTGGCGCTGACGCCTCCCAACATTCGCCTTCTTGATCCTCACAAGCTTATCATAAAGGCACCACGCAAAGCTCAAGAAATGGTCACGATTCAAACCCTCATTATAAAGTCCCCAATAACTTGGGTGGTACGTCACATGATACCAAGCCGACGCCTTTGCCGATTCATCAAACACCTCTTCTTCTTCAGCTGAATTGAACCACGACAAAGCTTCTTTCCTCAGCGACCGAACTGCCCTTCCAATCGAATCCCCGATATACACCCTAAGACTCTAGAACACACTCTTAAAGCTAAATGAGACACTTATGCATGAATATGTTACAAAGTATGCATGAAAGAGGATAAAACACACCAAAATAATGGGGTTAAAACATGTAAAATGTGGTGTTATCACTGCCGCGGTGGAGAGAATGGGAGAGAAGACTTACTATCTTGATCGATGATTGTGCTACAAAAATTCAACAGGCTCGATTAATGAGTTGCATTGTGTTTTCAAATAATATCAAACAGTTGAGGTTCTGTTTCATCTCTTTATATGTTCTTTACACTTTTTGTGTAATCGATTATATTACTACCATGATTCTTTGTATAAGATTGTGAGAAGGAGTGGATTGTATTGCTGAGATATGTGTTACATATATACAGAAGAGTATTCACAGACAAGACAATATAATATTCTTACAATAAAGAGAATCATGTGATCGAGAGATTTCTGTTAATCAAATCCTCCATGATATTTGTGATATCATTAATATCCTCCCTCAATATCAAGGACCCTTGGAGACGCCGATCTTGTCACGTAGAAGTGTGAACTGGGCACGACTTAGAGGTTTGGTAAGACAGTCCGCGAGCTGATCATTTGTGGAGACATGGGCCACACGTAACTTGCCACTTTGAACTAGATCACGTATGAAGTGATAGTCTAAGGCTAAGTGTTTCATCCTAGAGTGAAAAACTGGGTTTGCACAGAGATAAGTGGTACCTATGTTGTCACAGAATATGACTGGTGGTTTGTGTTGTTGAATTCCAAGTTCCATGAGAAGAGAACATACCTAGTTAAGTTATGTTGCTGTGTTTGCTACGGAGCGGTATTTAGCTTCAGTAGAGGAGCGTGCGACACCCTTCTGTTTCTTAGCAGACCATGCTATTGCGTGTTTCCCAAGGTATACAATGTATGCATTTGTGGAGACAAAGTCATCGGAATCACCAGCCCAATCCGCATCAGAAAATGCATGGAGTGTAAGTGGATTTGACTTACTGAAGAAAATCTCATGTGTTGTTGTTCCAGCTAGATACCGAAGTACTCTCTTTGCGGCTTGTCAATTGTCGGTGGTTGGAGAATGCATGAACTGAGACAAATTGTTCACAGCATATGCGATGTCTGGTCGGGTTAACGCAAGATACTGTTGCCAATAAGAGTTATGTATTCTGAAGGATTGGAATGTTTTTCACCTGAGAGAACAAGCTTTGGTGAATTTGCCATTGGAGTGGCAACTGGTTTTGCATCATGCATCTTCATCTTGTTAAGAAAGTCGAGAGTGTACTTATGTTGATTAAGATGAAGTCCTGTTGGTGATCGAATTGCTTCAATTCCCAGAAAATAAGACAGCTGACCCATGTCTTTAAGAGAGAACCTTGCAGCTAGATTCTTCAATATTGTTTCCACCGCAGCCTGATTGTTGCCAGTGACTACTATGTCATCCACATAGACTAAAAGGTAGATCAATGTATCTCCTCGATGCAGAACAAAGAGAGTTGTATCTGCAACTGAATTTTTAAAACCAAGTGAAAGAAGATAATGCTTCAATTCAAGATAACATGCCATGGGCGCCTGCTTTAAGCCGTATAGTGCTTTCTTTAGACGACAGACGTGTGTCGGTTTGTCTGGGTCGACAAAGCCTGGCGGTTTTCGCATGTACACTTCCTTTGTTAAATTCCCTTGTAGGAAGGCGTTCTTTACATCAATCTGTCGAAGGCACCAATCACGGCTCGTGGCAACATCCAGAACAATTCGAATGGTCGTGGACTTAATAACATGGGAGAATGTTTCAAAGTAGTCGATGCCAGGTTGCTGCGTGAATCCTTTAGCGACAAGACGAGATTTGTTTTTGTCAATGGAGCCGTCGGGATGATATTTGATTCGAAAAATCCATTGCAGTCGATGATGTTGAGATTTGGTGAAGCAGGAACGAGATCCCATGTCTGATTCCGGACTTGAGCATTAAATTCTTCAGACATAGACCCTCACCATTTGCGATGCTTTAAAGCTTGAGCAACAGTAGTTGGTTCAGATTCATCGTCAGTGATGATGACGGCAGTGAGGCCAAATTTTTGATTGGGTTTGCGGATCAGATTTTTTGCTTGAGTTTGCATCGAGTGAGTATTTCGGAGTGATGGTGGTTGTTGTTGGGTAGTGGGATTGTCGACGGCGACAGAGGGAATCGGGATGAGCTGATTTTGGAGAGGTGATGTTGGAAGTGGGCTTGAGTTGGAAGTTGGGCCTAAAATGGTGGGATTTGAGTTTAATGGGCTTCTGAAGAGGGATAAGTATTTGGGCTTGGATTTTGTGGCCCACTGGTGAGTGAATTTGTGCCGTTGGTTGAGAGAGACACGAGAGTACCGTCGGCCGTGAGTGGTGATGTAGTCGACTCAGGGGAGTCGCGGCTGGATTTCGGCGAATCGGAGGTCAGTGTCGCCGGAGATGTTGCTGGAGCCGGTGATGTCGACGGCGAAGTATTTCCATGCGATGGATCCGAGCCCGACGATCCCGTTGTCTCTGCATAAGCTGAAGGAGCCGGAGTGAGTGGTGAGGGAAGGATTAGAATTGGAGTTGCTATTGGGGAGAATGGTGGTGTGGATTGGATGGGACTAGCTTTTGTGATGGTGATTAGGCACTGGAATGGGAATATTGATTCATTGAAGTGTACGTGGCGAGAGGTGTATATGTGATTGGTGAGGGGATCCAAACAGAGATACGCGCTTTGCGTAAGAGAATATCCAATGAAGACACAGGAGACGGAGCGTGGGTCGAGTTTATTTGAGGTGTATGGTCGTAGCCATGGAAAGCACAGGCATCCAAAGATTTTGAGTTTTGCATAGTTTGGTTCTGTTTTGAAAAGGGTTTGAAACGGTGATTGAAGAGATAGAGTGGGAGTGGGCATTCTGTTTATGAGGTACACAGCAGTGGAGAAAGCATAAGTCCAATAGATATTTGGGATTTTGGCTTTTGTAAGAAGCGTAAGACCAGTTTCGACAATGTGTCGATGTCTTCTTTCGGCTAGGCCATTGTGTTGTGGTGTATGAGGAGGAGAAGTGAGATAGGTGATGCCTTTGGAGGCGAGGAAGTCACGGATAGCAATAAATTTGCCACCGTTATCAGAAAATAAGGTACCCACTTTCTGCAAGAATTTATTTTCAACAAGAGTAGTGAACTGAATGAAGGTTTCACGAACCTGTGACTTTAGTTTTAGAGGATAAAGCCAGATGTATCTAGAGAATTGATCGACAATAATGAGATAGTATTTGAAGTTGTCAACTGAGAGTATTGGAGATGTCCAAACATCATAAAACAAATATTGAAGTGGGCGAGTAGAGGTAATTGTACTTTCTGAGAAAGGAAGCTTCTGGGTTTTATTAATGGAACAATCACTGCAAGACAAAGTGGAAGACAAAGAATTTGAAAGCGGTAAAGAAAATTTTGAAACAATATTTTGGAGAATAGGATAGGATGGATGGCCTAGTCTTGAATGCCAATCTGAGGTTGTGGTTTTGAGATTGTTGGTGGCTGTGAGGAAAGCGAAAGGGAAAGGCATTGAGAGAGGCCACTCATACAGCTCATTATTGGTAGTTCTTTGGAGTAACAGGACCCCCGTTCTGAGATCCTTCACCTGAAAACATGAAGGGAAAAATTGCACCAATACTTGATTAGCATTGCACAGTTTGAAGACTGAAATAAGATTCTTTCGTATTGCAGGAACGTAAAGAATATTATTAAGGTGCAATGGACGAGTAGGAGAGGGCAGAAGAGTTGAACCAGTATGTGTTATTGGAAGACCAGACCTGTTTCCAATAACCACTTCTTCACCTCAGGTGTATGGTTGATGGAGAGACAGATTGGCGAGATCTGATGCTATGTGGTGAGTTGCGCCAGAATCAAGCAGCCATGGATTCGGAGGTTGAGAAGCTTCTGCAAAATTAGCCCGAGGCTGCCAGCTCTTAGGAGGAGGCGGCAGAATGCCGGTGTGCTGAGTCAGTTGGGAGCATCGGCGTGCACTGTATCCCTGGATTCCACAGATCTGACAGCGGCCAAGGTATGGACGTGGTGCACGGTTTTCAGATGTGTTGAATTGCTGAGATGGTTGATTCTGATTTCTGTTGTAATGCTTTTGAGGACGATATCTGTTGGTGGCAACATTGGCTGACACCGGATAAGGCTGGGGAGCTTGGACAGCAAGAAGTTTGGCTTCATGATTGATAAGCTTTTCATGAAGCTCAGTAAGCGTTGGTGGTGTATCACGGCTTTCAACTTGATTTGCGATATGCTTGTATTCGTCAGGTAAACCATCAAGCGCCATCTCAATTTGATCTTCCAGATCAATTATCTTACCGAGTAAGGTAAGTTGATCAACACATGTTGTGAGGCCTTGAAGATATTTAGCAATGGTTTTTGTACCTTTCTTCCAGTTTTTGAGTTGATGTTGCAGCTGTTTGATGTGACCTCTGCTAGGTTTGGCATAGGTATAAGCCAAAGTTGTCCATACGTCTGCAGCAGTGTTGGATTTGGAGAGAATTGGCTTAATAGACTGTGAGAGGGCTCCTAAAAGAGCGTTGTAGACCAGCTTGTCTTGGCGTTTGTGGAAGGAGTGTTCTGGATTTGGAGATCATTGCCATCAATGGTGAGAACCGGTGGTGGAAAGGGCTTTGAAACATCAAGAAAGGCAGCAAGTCGTAACCGTCAAGGAGAGTATGGATTTGACGGCTCCACATAAGGTAATTGGAAGCATTAAGCTTGGTGATGTTGGATGTGTTGATATTGAGCAGAGATCCATGAGATGTGATGAGGGAGTCCGTAGAAGCAATAACAGTGGGAGAAGTGTTTGCAGAAGTTGACATGTTGTTTTTGAAGAAAATGAAAGAGAGGCGTAAGAGAAGAAAATTTTAGGTTTTGATCAGAGGCTCTGATACCATATAAGATTGTGAGAAGGAGTGAATTGTATTGATGAGATATGTGTTACATATATACAGAAGAGTATTCACAGACAAGGCGATATAATATTCTTACAATAAAGAGAATTATGTGATCGAGAGTTTTCCGTTAATCAAATCCTCCGTGTGATATCATTAGTACTTTGTACCTTGCAATTTGTTTTTCTTTTGTTTTAATCTAATGAAATTATTTGTTTGACAAAAAAGTAATTAAAGGCAAGGTTTATTATTTGTTTTTCTGGAAGTAATAATTAGCTTAGGCATAAAATTTTATATTAAAAAAAAAAAAAAAAATTCTCACGTAAGCAAAGACTAATAAAAAAAAAGAGGTGTACCTGAGTAAAAACAAACAAAAAAAGGAAAGAACGTAAAGGATTAAGTCTTGGTTTAATATGGAAAAAGGAAATAAACAAAATGAAATCCTTAAGAGACAAGGATTAGGGATCGTAAACAAAGCATTATATAAAGCGATTTAGGGTTCTCTTTTGTTTCTCAAGTATTACACACATCCAATTCTCTCGATCGATCTTTCTTCTTGACATCTGAATTTGTTCACAAGCTCTTTCGTCTTCTTCGTCTATACCATCGATCGAATCATGGCGAAAACAATAATGAAGAAGATCAACACCTTGGTGCTCGTGATAACAACCTTCACGGTTCTCTTGGGCTGCTGCTCTGCGACAATCTACAAAGTCGGAGACTCCGATGGATGGACTACGAAGGAAGACGTCTACAACGAGTGGGCCGAGCATAAGGAGTTCCACGTAGGAGATTCTCTGGTCTTCGAATACGATCGCAACTTGAACGACGTCACTCATGTCTCAGGAGCCTTGGAATACGAATTCTGCGACTCTTCTTCTCCTAAAGCCGTTTACAAGACAGGACACGATGTCGTAACCCTCACGGAACCAGGTTTTTACTATTTCATCACCTCAAATCATGCTCAATGCTCATCGGGACAGAGACTCGATATTCTTGTCGTCCATGATCCGTCACGTCCGATACCTCCACCACCACCGAGCAAGATCCTACCTTTTGGAAAGATGTACAAGGTCGGAGACTCAAAAGGATGGATGGTTTATAACAGCGACTTCTATTACAAGTGGAGTAATGAGAAACAATTTCATGTTGGAGACAATCTCCTTTTCGAATACGGAAACGAAGTCAACGATGTTTTAGAAATCAGCGGTGATCTTGAGTTCAAATTCTGCGACCCGACTTCTCCTATAGCCGTGCACAAGACAGGACACGATCTAGTCAGGCTCACCAAACCAGGAGTCCATTATTTCATAAGCTCAGAGACGGGTCACTGCGAGGCGGGGCTTAAGCTTCGAGTCGTGGTCGCACCTGCAGTACCCAATGTTCCCAAGTTGTCACCTATTGATCGTTTCATAAGGTGGTTACGCACTTTCAGGCATCATCACTAAGCATCCAGATCAAGCATGCTCCCTTTTTTTAATCTTTCTACTTGGATTGACTTTCTCTAGTTACGCTATATATATACTAGTCTAGTAGTAATTAATACTAGTCGTCTTTTTTCTTTCATAGTTTCCATTACAATTTGTCTTATTTCTTGTAACCTTTCTTATTTCTCCTGCTGTACAAGTTTAGATTCAATTCAATAAAGAAGAAATTTTTACTTCAACGTTTCTACTTATACTTTGATCATCATGAGAATGCCCTATAAACAAAATTTTAAAGGTTTAATACATTGAATATGACCTAATAAAACTAGAAGATATGATTTTTACTTAACATAACAACTCAATCCATAAACTTTCGGTTTCTTTTTATCTTATTAAAAAGTGAATTACCAAAAAAAAAAAAAATCTATGTACCGCAAAACCCCCAAATCAATATGTTTCGAGCTTCGTACATAAGAGCCGGTTAAAAAGTAAAACAAAGAAATCAAGTTTGTAGTCTGTTACTTGATTCACAAATAACAGATTTGTATTCTTTATCAAACAAATCCCTAATTTTATTTAACTCTATAGCCATGACTAATCAGTTTTCGTTGATTCGTTCATTTCTTTTATGATTAACCTTGACGTATCTTTTAGGTCATGATTCGTTTACAATTTTACAAATTCATACGACTCATTTATCTTATACGGTTACTTGACTTTCTAGTAACCTTCCCTAGTTAGTAACTACAATATTTTTTATATCATGTCTTTCTAAAGACTAAGTCTTTAACAACCTATACATATATACTTATGTGTAACTTCAAGAACCATGGTCTTGTCTCCACCTAAATGTCCACTATAAGACCACCACCATGTAAATCGCGGATTTAATTCTCTCTCAACGACGAGCAAATGATGCACAATCGACCTTAATTAAACAAATATTCATCTTGAATATGAAAATATGCAGAAATATGCTTCTTGTTGCACTTGGCCCATAATTCCTTGAATTCAAACATCACTCTTGTACAACTCTTTCATAAACCCAAAGCCCACAACCTAGCTCATATGCTAAGGTAATTAGCTTTGATGCCCTTCTACTTAAAGCATCTGCCACACTTTGTTAAGAGCTCATGACTTATGTTGTAATTTCTGCAGAATACCCATTGAGCATGCATTTTGTTTATCACTTTCTGACTGTGAAGGAACTTCAAAACTTGGTGGTCGGTGAACAGATAGGGACGTGGTAATAGCCTCGGTAAAAGCCTGAAAATTTGCTATGGTCAACGTGACAAGTGTATTGTTTTAACTGTTCTTTTTCTTTGGTTTTAATCTCATTTTGTATAGGTTTTAGAATATTTTCATGCATTTGAGTCTATTTTCTCCTAGTCATGCATTTTAGAGCCCTTGGTATGTTTATTTGCATTGCATTTTTGGTCTTTTTTAAGTGTTTTTGGAGTATGTAGATATACGGAGACTTGGCGAGAAATAAGACAAGAAGAGCAAGAAAAGATGAAGAACAAGCATGAGGAGGCCTATATCGGTGAGGCCGATATGAAGAAGTGTCTAAATGAAGAAGAAAACTCCTTCAGCTGCTGACACCTTCAGATTACACCTTCTCCTTGAGTCGATGTTCGGTAAATTATCAACGTCTTGTGTTTAAGTCAGTTTTTTTTCACCTATCAAAGTGGAAAAAGAAACACACCTGATGTCTAAACAAGAAGTACTTTAGCAGCTGAGACTAGTCATTGATTTGATCCGAAGGTTTAAGTTCATGTAGTATGTTCTATCTTAGCAAAAGATTTGGAAAACATAAATTTTTTTGTTGACCTGATTCATAAAATCAAAGCATATATTTTTAACAACAATTTAGTTCCACACTGATCCAAGATTTGGGCTTGAAATGCTTCACATTGCACACATCCCACCATAAAAGAGTACAACATTATAGAACTCTTAATGTCTAAAGCTTTAACTTGAATCTTCCTGAATATCTACTTGCTCGTTCTGTTTCGGTTCATGGAAGCTTCCATCCAAAATCCTCGGATTTCACAATTTTCTGAGAGAAATAAGTTTCAAAAAGACCAAGTAAACAAAAGAAACTCACATCTCTTCAGGATTTGATAAACAAAAAGGTAAACGCTGATTACCATTGAGGAACAGAATTCCGAGAACTTATACTTTTGTAGAATTTGGAGATTCTGCCGCGAGATTCGGGTTTCGGTTTAAAGGTTTTCTTCCTTAAACCAAAGATCTCTTGTACCAGAGGAACATGGCTTAATACCAGCTTCCATGCCAGCAACCACCCTGCTCAAGTGTAAAAGTCAACAAAAAGTCAAAATTCAAAGACAATTATGCAATATCCATATGATTAAAACAACTAACAACATCATCTGAGAGCTCTAGAGATCAAAATTATGAGGTAAAATACAGAAATTCTGAGAAGAGAGAGAGAGAAAGAGTACACAGAGAGATGAAGCAGACGACGAACGAGATCGCCAAAAGTGGACGGACGAGAAAGAAGAAGAGATAGTCCAGGAACGAAGGAGATTCCATCTACGAGTTCAGAAAGTTTATCGATAATAATTTTCAGGAAGCATAATCAACTGAAAGTTCACTTGGAAGCAATTGCTACTAATATGGAGTTACAAGAAAGCAAGTCAACAAAAAGCTCTTAAATTCCTACTGAAACCCTCGTCATCAATCTAATTTAAACTCTGTTTGCAGATTAGTTTTACACATGAATTGCGCCGGAAACTAAAATCACTAAATTACTTTACTGGATCGAAGAAAATTCATTGGCATCATTATAGTAACCAGATTTTATCAAACTACTTCTCCTGTTGAAACGAAAGAACGAGAAAATCTAAAATTGAAGAAGAAGAAGAAGGCACCTGAAACGATACGGCAATCGGCGGGCAGAGTAGTCGGTCGCTGTTGTGGCCGGTTTGGCTCTGAACCGTGTAATGAGATACCCTAAAAGCTACGTAGCACGGAATCTCCGACCAAGCTCCGATTCCCGCTTTGGAATCAGAAGCCGCAACGGAATCAGCCTTGCACGATTCCGTAAAAGAGGTATTTGGAAACGCTGAAGCGCACGATTCGGCGTCGGACGCGAGTTGGTGATAATTGGAAGCGTCGTCGGCGGTTTTCTAAACTCAGATCGAAAATTGATTTGAAGAAGATGAAGATGAAGTGTCATGTGCTCTTTTAAATCGGACTTTTAGTTTGTTTTCAGATCCAGTTAGGTTAGCCTGCTAGATTTAATTAGTATTTTGTTTTAATATTATATAATTGTTTCTTTAATAGAATATCATAAACATATTATAAAAAGAGTAAATTAAGTCAATATTAATAGATAACTGAAAAATTAGTTATATACAATTGATAACTTATAAATTAGTTAAGTATGAAAGAGAGAAAAATATCCTCTTTATTTTAATAATTACAAAATGTCATTGGCCTGAAATCTATTTTCCGGCAGACTACGTCGGCGATATTGTTCATTAAACAACCGATGATATTGTTCATCAAACGACCGGCGACACTATTCATCACCGGAACAACATGCTAATAATATTAAAATGATAACAATTATTTCGTTAACGTGTTATATAAAATGTTAATGTGCTAACAATAATATCATATTATATAATATTCTCTTACATAATTAACATGATAACAATTATAATAACATGTTATATATAATGTTAACGTGTTAACCATAATATCTGATACATATAACGTGCTAATAATAATATTCGATACTTGTAACGTGCTAACAATAATATCTGATACTTATAACGTGTTAACATATAATAAATCCGAATAATATTTGTATTAACTTAATTATCATAACAAAGTTATACATAATTATACCGATAACCCATTAGCTAATTTTATTATCAATGTTAGACCATCACCATTGGTGAACCCCATCATGGGGTTCTTACCAATTTTTTAATCATAAATTTTGATTATTTAAAAATTTAGAACCCTTAAGTTTTTTCACCTCCAATGGTGAACCTCATTAGGGGTTTTTAAAAAAATTAATTTTTTATAATTAATTTTCTTAAGTTTAATTTATTTTGTAAAAAATTATAAACATACTATATTTTATAAAACCAAAATTATATTGCATTTCATGAATTTTAAAACATACAAAATATTGCCGAAGTTTCGGGAAGAAAAAATTTATAATTTTAGAATCCTAAAAAAAAGTTTAATATGTAAAGATTCTAATTCATTAATATGTAAAAAAAAGTTTAGAATTTTAAAGTTGAAGTTATGAAAAAGTTTTTTTTTTTAAAAAGTTAAGAATCTTTTTTTTTAAGTTAAAGTTACGAAAAAGTAAAAAACAAAAATCTGTCAAAAAAAAAAATTCTGGCGAATTAGGAGTTGACACGTGGCTAAAAACAGTGTAAGAACCCCCTTAAAAACCGGTTCTAAAAACTCTTATTTAAGAACTAATATAAGTGTTATTGATTCAAATATGTTTAATTTATATTTTTTAAGTTTATAATAGATTTAATAAATGTTTTGCAAAATGTTTGGTAACATGTTCAATTTTTTAAAAACAAATTAGGGGTGTTTTGAAACAAATTTTAAAAGTGTTTCTGTTTTAATAGTATAGATGATGTTACCATATGATGGATATTGGTAGAATATGAGTATGAGTATGAGTTAGTTAAGTATATATCGATGTAATTTTAATTGTAAAACTCTGTTATTATGTGAATTTAGATTACTATACAACCAGCTGTTTTATTGCTTTATTAAAATTAAACTGTTCGAGGCATATTAAAAGAACGGATTAAACTATTTGTTGTTAGGTTTGAGGGGTTAGGTTTGAGGGGTTGTATCGAATTTTTTAGTAAACATTGGGATTCCACAAACTCTAGCTCTAGTAGTGACATAAATGTGTTTTCCTTTATAAGTTCTTATTTAAGTTACCATGTGATTCCTGCAGAATTCCTTACCTCATGAGGAGGCTGTTACCTCCAGATTCCAATAAGGTTCGTTGGAATTCCACTACAAATAACGTAGTTTTAGTTATTGTAGCTTATTGTTTATTGTCTTTTTAACTGAAGGTATTTTGGAGGTTTCTTCAAAAAAAAATCTGGGAAACTCAACGAGTTCGCTTTGCGGTGTTTGGACTAGGTGATTCTGGTTACCAGAAGTACAATGTAAGTGCAACCGCCACTTTATATTCCGTTTCACATTGTTTTCAACATACATTTTAGTCCCCATGTTGGGCGGGCTACTCCCTGAGTTCTTCCGGTTTTGTTTTGATGTATTCATCAATGTGAAAAAGTAGGGTTTACTAAGAAAGACTTATATTAGCACACTTACCGTTCTCTCTTTCCATGTTGGTTTACTTCTCTTTATAAAAAAAAGTCCCCACGGCCAGAAGTCCTGACATTTGTCTGAATTATTATCCTTCTGTGGCACAAATTTTTCATGACATTAATTTTTTTTTTTTGATGGCTTTAGTTTGTAGTAAAGAAGATAGACAAAAGATTATCAGATCTTGGGGCCACAACCATCATTGAAAAAAGGTGTGGGAGTGGGAGATGATCGATCAACACCCATCAGGGTATGATACGGTATATTAAGATCAATAAAGATTCTGTTAAAGTTGATCATCATATCCTGCTTTTATATAACATTCTTTGACATCAAATGAACTATTTGATCAGTTGAAGATATCCACTTTCTTCCCGTGCTTAGTCCAGTTTTAGAATACTAAATTTTCAGTTTTGGTGTTTTCTTTATTTTCAGGTATGAAGGAACTCTTGATCCGTGGATGCTGTCTTTTTGGAGTACATTATATCAGATCAATCCAGAATACTTTCCTAAAGGTCCAGATGTGATGATTCCTCGAGATGAAGTAATTGATCAGCCTTAATATAGGATACGAGGGAGAAAGTGGAGCCTAAATTGTTGGCAGAGTCAGGTATACCAAAATTTTACGCCTATCATGTTTTGAGAAGGGAATTTATGGTCAATATTGAGTGGCAACTTTACTACATTCGTGTTAGCTTAGGACTATGTTATGCTACTTAACAGTGAACTTTCTACTTGCTAATGGTAATTGCTAGAAATGTCAATATAAAAATGACTTTGAATGAATATGCTGGAAGTAGTCCCCCACTCATGTTCTGTTTCAATTGGTTCCTGAAAAGAATTTCTCTTCAACATGAAAAAGGTTAGGTAGCAAGCATTTACCTGTTTTGGGGGAATTTCTCTTGCATAATATGCCTCTTATGTTTTGGCAGACATCATACAAAGAGCCCATGGAATGTCATTATCCAAGGAAAAAAGTAAACCAGACTGCTTTCTCAAGATGGTATGCACATCCTGTTGCCCAACATATATTTTTCGTTTTTCTGATATGCTATGCAACCTCACTGGTTATGCTCTGTTACCTTGATGTTGCTTGATGGTCCCTTAGCTTGCCTTAACATTCCAATCGTGTAGACCAGAAATGAAGTCTTGACTAAAGCTGGTAGCACAAAGGATGTCCGCCACTTTGAGTTCCAATTTGTGTCTTCTGTAAGTATTTACATGAGAGACAGAGAATAGGGGTTCTCGTGGAGAAGTAAGGTCTGTTCGGCAAGCGTCAGCGACATAAAAAAACAATATATCTTTGTTGTTTGGAACTCAAGATTGTGGAGAGCAGTTGTCGCCGGTGTTAATAATAAGAGCGCAACGACAAGAAATGGGTCGCTGGAAATTTCAGCGGCAGCTGCGACTCCTCTCAGCAGTTAATTTTAACAGTCCGGCATCACCTTTATCTCTCACCATCATAATATTTAGCTTCGTCAGCGTCTTTTTTTCTTGCCGCACAATGTAGACGCAGCGGTTGTGTGCCGAACAGACCCGTAATTACACAGTTCCCTATTAAGCTTAAGACTTTTGTTGAATCAACAAAATAGCACCGGATCCCACGGGGAATATGATTCGTCGCATTGACTCATTTTAACCAAACAGAAAGTATTATTAATGCCTGTGTAGGTACTAGAGGATTTCCCTTCCGTACAAATCCCTTTCGAGTGGCTAGTACAGTTAGTTCCACCGCTAAAACCAAGAGCTTTTTCGATATCTTCGTCTCCTTTGGCCCACCTTGCTCAAGTACATTTGACCGTAAGCATATATAGTATCATGGATCACCCCTTATAAGAGAACTCGAAAAGGTCTATGCTCCTCTTGGCTTGCAAGCCTCACACCTGAACAAGGTTAGAACTTTTGTCTTTCCTTTACCATATCTGACTCAGTTCTTTGTTTCTGATGCGTTTTTTGTTTCCCGCTGTGGTTAGAGATAATCAGATAAATAGACCAGTTTGGTTTCACAAAGGCTCTCTTCCAGTAAGGGCCGGCCCTGAAATTATGGAGGCTTGAAAAAAAAAATGGGGGTTAATAAACAAAAAAAAATTGGCCGTGAGTCTGCTCGTGACTCGTGAGGAAGAACAAGGGTTTTTTTTTTATGATCCACAAAAGAGTTTTTTTTTTCTTTTTTTGTTTTATGGATTTTTTGTTTTAAATGATTGGATTTGTTTTTTTTTTTCCATAAATTTAAACAGAACTTTATTTGTATTATATAGGAAAAATGATACTCAGCTACACCAACTATTGAATTTTACCTGGTCACACATCCCAACTAATAAATTGTATGTGTAACTACACCAACTAAGATATAATACATAGTGACATACACCATCTATCTAATTATGTATGGTGACATATATATATATATATCCGTGAAATCTGGATTAAAAGACTTACAAATTGTATTATTATACAAACTAATCTAACCCAATTATCCGAATTAGAACCTGACCCGATATGTAATTAATGCAAACCAGATTTGACAGTTTTTATGGATTCTATAGTGAGATATAGACAATCTTGTTAATTATATAACACATGGTCAAAAAATAGTAACCTTGTTTAATAACACAAGCCTGATCGAATATCTTAATACCGATAGTAGTTTACAACCAAAACACAAGTTTGGAAATTCAAAAATCATAATACCGATAGATAAAATCTTACAACCAAAACACAAACCTGCAAATCCTAATGTCGCGTGTTTAGTAAATCGATTAGGTTAACCATCGAACGAGTGTTGGCTTTAAGGATGATGGCAATTTAGTTTAATTAGAGATCGGATCAAGTTCTATAATTTGGGTAATTAGGTCAGATTAGTTTGTATAAATTGTGTGTTTGACCCCATAAAATACGATTTTTAACATATTTAATCCAGATTGAACGGATATGTATGTCACCATGCATAATTCGATAGGTAGTGCATGTCACCATATATTATATCTTATTTGATATAGTTACACATACAATTTATTAGTTGGGATGTGTGGCCATGCAAAGTTCAATAGTTGGTATAGCTGAGTATCATTTTTCCTATTATATACAATTATATATATACTAGATAAGTACCCGCATATATGCGGGTTTGTAATTTAATATTAAATAATCCATAAAAAAAATTAAAAACAAAAAATATAAACAAAATTAGATCATCCGTAAAAATATATAATACATAACTCTAGAAACTAAGTTTCCGATGAAATAAATATATATCTTGAAAGAAAAATTTGGTGATGCATATGCAGTAAATAACTTTGGATACGATTATTGGATTTTTTTTTGGTGTGTAATTGTCATACTACCAAATTGTAGTTTATACAGAGGTGAAAAATTATAATTTTTTCCTTTTAAGATTAATTTTTTTTAATATAAATGGAAAAATTAAGGAATTTTTTTCCAATTTATATTAATTTTGCCTTTTAAAATATATTTTATTTTTATTTTACCTTTTTAGTAAATTTACCTTTTAAGATTAAGAATCGTTTATTAAATTTTCTGAATTTTTTTATTTTTTCTTAATCGATTTTAAATTTTTCCAACTTTGACTTGACATGTGTCGCGATCAGGTGAGTTATCAACTTTGAAACATTCAATTTTATACTAATTTTTATTTCTTTATTCTTATTAAAAATACTAATTTTTGAACTTTTTTACTTACCCTTTTTCCTTAATTTTTTTTTAAAATTTCCTTAATCTATAAGCAACTTTCTTTTTCTTATTTTTTTTGAACTTTGGCTTTTTGGAATAATTACTTTTTTTCATTTTTTGTATTTTTGTTTGTTAACTTTACTTTTCAAATTAAATTTAGATTATTTTTCTTTCTTTTTATTGTTAATATTATGTGTCAATATCTGATTGGAAATCTATTAAACATGTGTCAACATCTAATCGATTAACTTGATACATCTGGCAAGTTACTATCTTTGAATCATTCTCCTTAAAATAATATATATATATATAGGTTTTTATTTCTATATGAGCCTGCCGGAGTCCTAGGCCAATGTTTTATTGGGTTTGGAGCCAGAACCGGCCCTGCTTCCGGCTCCACCACAATCGCTTCCACTCATCTTAGTGGGACCTGGAACCGGATGTGCCCCGTTCTGTGAAATAAACAAAATCAAATCCAAAAGAGACACGGATTAGGGATAGTAGATAAAGCATTATGTAACTTCGGTTTAATCTTTAATAAAGCAGATGTTATAAAAAATAAAAAAAAGCATTATATAAAGAGATGTACTCTTTTCTTTCTCAATTATACACACTCATCCAATTCTCTCGATCGATCTTTCTTATTGACATCTCAAGTTGTTCATCTTTCTTCTTCTTCTTCGTGTATACCATCGATCGTATCATGGCTACGGCTTCAGTTGCTTTTAAGTCTAGGAAAGAACATAGGAAGCAAATCGAACTAGAGAAAGCTCGTAAAGCCGGGCTTGCTCCGGCCGAGGTCGATGAGGATGGAAAAGCAATCAATCCTCACATTCCTCAGTTTATGTCAAAAGCTCTATGATATCTCAATTCTGAAAAACCGAGTTTAAAACATCAAAAGAATTGGAAGAAGAAGAGTGGTCCTAAGAGCATCTCCATTGGTTAGATACCCATGGGTTCTAACCAATATTTTAATTAAAAAAATTCAAAAGTTAAAAGTTTAGAATTCATAAGAGGTTCTAAGTATTTTCATAGTTCATTGGTTAGAATCTCTAATGGGTATCTAAAAATTTAAATATTTGAATTTTTTTTTAAGAGTTTCTTGCCACACAAACTTGATGTATCAACACGTGCCTTTTGGATACGGTTCCAAAACATCTAACTTTGGATACGGTTCTAAGAGATAAAGTGATTATTGGATTTAATTTAATCAGTTTTATTGATTAAAATTTTAGATACCCACGTTTAGATACTGCGATAATGATGCTCTAATGACACTAATTCTAAGACATGGTATGACAAGGGTGCAAAGATTTTTCAAGCAGAAAAATACCGGAAGGGATCGTGTGACAATTGTGGTGCAATGACGCATGATGCGAAAGCATGTACGGAGAGACCTCGTAAGGTTGGAACAAAGTTCACAAACAAGAACATTGCAGCAGATGAGAAAATATCGAGTCTTGTACTCGACTACGATGGCAAAAGAGACCGATGGAATGGTTATGATCCTTCAGACCACCGTCGTGTGGTAGAGTATCATGAAGCAAAAGAGGATGCACGAAAGAAGTACCTGAAAGAGCAGCGGATTAAGAAACTAGAAGAGAAGAAGAACAATGATGCAACCAGTGGTGGGGACGACGACGACGACTTGAGGGTCGATGAAGCCAGGGTTGATGAGAGCAGGCAGATGGACTTTGCAAAGTTTAAAAAGCGTGATCGAACAACTGGCGGTGGTAGCACAGGAACTGTGAGGAATCTGCGTATCAGGGAAGACACAGCGAAATACCTGCTGAACCTTGATGTCAACTCGGCTCATGATGACCCTAAAACTCGATCCATGCGTGAAGATCCGCTTCCAGATGCAGATCCGAATGAGAAATTTTACCTGGGAGATAACCATTATAGAAACAGTGGCCAAGCTCTAGAGTTCAAACAGCTGAACATCCACTCATGGGAAGCATATGACAAGGGACAGGACATGCATATGCAAGCAGCTCCATCCCAAGCTGAATTGCTGTACAAAAACTTTAAGGCTGCAAAGGAAAAACTGAAATCTCAGACAAAGGTCACAATCATGGAGAAGTACGGGAACGCTTCAACAGAAGGTGAGATTCCGATGGAGCTTTTGCTTGGGCAAAGCGAAAGACAAGTTGAGTATGACCGAGCAGGGAGGATTATAAAGAGACAGGAGGTGATACTGCCAAAGAGCAAATACGAAGAAGACGTCCCCGCTGACAATCACACTAGTGTTTGGGGCTCATGGTGGAAAGACCATGAATGGGGATATAAATGTTGCCAGCAGACCGCAACAGTTACTGCACAGGTTCTGCTGGCATTGAAGCTGCAGAGGCTGCCCTTGATCTGATGAAGGCTAATATCGCTCGCAAAGAAGCCTCTGAAGAGAGACCAAAGGTTGAAGAGAAGAGAATGGCGACATGGGGAACCGATATTCCTGAAGATTTGGAATTGAACGAGGAGGCGCTTGCTAATGCTCTTAAAAAGGAGGATGAACGTAAGAGGGAAGAAAAAGATGAGAGGAAACGCAAATACAATGTCAAATACAACAATGAGGTGACTCCGGAAGAGATGGAAGCTTACAGAGTGAAGAGAGTTCACCACGAGGATCCAATGAAAGATTTTTTCTGAAAAAAGAAAACAGAGAAATAAGAAAAACATTCACTTGGCTCTTGTCCTGTGATGTCTATATATAGCTATATACTTACATCTTCAAATAGATATATAGTCTCCACTAGAAGAAACAGTTTCATATCATTTGCAGCTTGTTACAATGTCACGAGACTCACGACCAAGTTTTAATCTTTTGCTTTTCGTCTTTACATATATGCTGAAAAAGTTTAAGTCATATCACGTAGCATCTCACTTGTTCAAGATAAGATAACTTCTCTTTACTCAATTAGTATCACATTAAAATGGCCGAATCCTCTGTATTCGATCTCGGTGGTCACTCAAAAGGGATTTGACAGAGTTGATCGCAACCTCGGTGCGATTGGAACCGAGTAATTGGTGTAAAGTGGTGAGCAAAGAGATGAATGCAGGGAGTCGAGTCTATAAGCAGGTGGTGAACAATTCTTTTCGAACAGACAGACAATTCTAACTGGAGGGTGAAACTTTATCGCTGCAACAAAGTAACAACTGTTTTGTAACACTCAGATAAAAAAATCTCTAACACCAAATTTGAAAGTTTAACACTCTGACTCCAAACTAACATTCCATCAGACAAGTTCCTAATAAGTAGAAAGATAAATCCCTCCGGCCCCTTCTAATCGTCTTCTCTTTCTGGAGGAAGGCCGCACGGTAATAGCATTTTCTGCAAATCAAAATACATCTTTAGTTATTTCATAACATTATCACCTCTACAAAGTGGAACCATTTCAATGAGCAGAGAGCACCACTATTATCGATATTTTTCTCTTCGTAACATAAGGGATTAGCATATTAACTGATGGTTCAATAACAACAATATATGAGTTCGAATCATCCACAATTCTTCTAAGGTTCTACCACTCCCGTGCCAGCTGACACCGGGAGAAGGTTTGACCTTATTTCCACATTTCTTTTCTTCCTAATGAAATCAATTAACATAGTTATATGAAAAAACTCAAAATGGTAGAGTCTGTTATGTCACTCATGACTAGTCTTCATCTCTCCGTTATTAAGCATCTGCTTTTCGATTAATCCTCAAGAATACTATATATGAAAGATCGCTATCAGACAATTCAACCATGTAGGAAACCAGTTTCATATGAATAAACTGAAAGCCAACCGAGCTCACAACTGTTTGTGAAAGGAACTCGGTTGAGAATTCAGTAATACCGAAGAAAATGAAAACATTTGAGCGAGACCATAACCTAATGATCTCTAACTTACTTGTAACCTACAGAACTGGAGCATGCTGAACTAAAACTATACAACAAATCAATGAATCTGAAAGGAAAAAAAGCAAAGAGGTAAACAAAATAACGACTAGGCCAATAAACCATATGATACACTCCTAATTGACTGAACATCGAATAATAACCTAAACGTCTGAGTGAGACCATAACCAAATGCTCTCTAATCTAATTGTAACCTACAAAATGATGATCAAGGAAAATTAACCATATGATACACTCCTAATCAACTAAACATAGGATCAAAATCGAAATCTTGAACTGTGCATTAGAGAAATGAAAAAGGGGCTAACCTGCATGAAGTTGTAGCGTTCTCGACCAATCGACTCGTTCTCTGCGATTGCAAAGTATGAAAGCATTGGATAGTGGCCAATGTATGAAGCATAACTATCACGCTGAATGTTCACAGTCCACTCACTGGCACATTTTTAAACAATTTCGTTAGTCCACAAATTAGGACCCAAGAATCAAAAACGAAATTGAAAATTTAGTTCAAAGAAACTCACAATCTGCTCAAATCAGCATGCCCAGTTCCAACATATTTAGCTTGAAGATGCTCAAGCTGAGAATTGATGTTAAACCTATCACTTGCCTGCACAAAAAAAAAAAAAAACCCAAATTTAAGGGAAAACTAAGAGAACGAGATGTTGAATTTAAGGGAAGTTGTTCCTGATTTCAACTATGATTAATAAGGGACAAAATCGAACTAATTTCGTCCACAACTCTACTTTTGGGCTTCCGATACTAAAACAGAGAGCGAATAAAAAGAGAAGTAGCCAACGAACATTATATGGAGATGAAAAATATTAGAGAGATATGCGAAATCTTTCGAGAAGACATGGTAAGAAGATACCTGCATCGTTTCAGAGTTCGTAGCACCCGAAGAAAGAAAGTGAGAAAGAAAGAAGAGATCTACACCCTCCTTCAAGCAAATTCCTGATTACTAAACGCCGTCGTTTTGAACCATAAAATGAAAAAAAAAAAAAAAAACTTTGACCTAATCACCCGTCTATAAGCGGATTAGCGCCTAAGAGGACTGATGGCCGAGGAGAATAAATAAGTAGCGGTATGTTCTGATTAACGTGCATAGTTTATAGTTTAAGTGATTGACACCAGAGAATGATTATATATAAATTTATGTAATATATTTATTCGTAAACATTAAATTTATATTTTATTTATAATATATTTTTTTCATATTTCAATTATATTTATTATATTATATTTTTATTTAAAATAATATTTTTAAATTAATAGAAAATTAAAATAATGGTAAATGTGAGTTTTAAAAGTAAAATATACACTTTAATATATATAAAAAATTTGATATGATTTAACAAAATAAATTAGTTATATACAATTATTTAATTTTTTTGATATTTTAGAAGTTAATACTTTACCAAAAACTTTATATGAAAGCATAGAGGGAATGAGCATTTGCATAGCATGATTTACGTTCGGTTTGGATTATTTGGTTTTAGGATTTTTTGATTTCTAGAAAATAGATAATTAAAATTTATATTGGTTTAGTTCGAATTCGGTTCATACTACCAATGGTGTGACTATAGATAGATATAGAGCTTTTAGCAAATCCTACTTGAGATTTTTGAAAGATAATAAAAGCATACTTTCCGCAAGTTCTTAATTAAACAATTGAAAATAGCAAGAGAGGAAGAACAAAGCAGACTTGAGTCATAGTATATTAGTGGGTGAAGATTTCATCTTTGAGGTGTAGTAGTACAACCAATTTTTTTGATCAACCAAAAGAAAAATACTTAAAAAAAAAAAACAAAACAAAATACCAAATCTGCTCTCCTTCACCCTGCGAAAATTAAATAAACAAACCAATTCCGAAAAGAATATTTACTTCTTTTTTTGCTGTTGTTGGTGTTTCCTTGGTTGACATCAAATCAAACAACCCTATGTTGAAAACAATTAACCAAATTCATCATCTTTCACCCCTTCAGGGGAAAGCCTTCGCTTCCATAGGAGACTGTACTTTGTTGAGAACACCATTTGCTACTCTTTTGGAGATAACAAAAACAAGGCTTTCAACGAAAATCAACCCACACAAGTTAAATAAGAAGAGTCTCTGCTGATTCAGGCTATGCAATGTGTCAGTGCTCTTCACCCGGACGAGCTGGACTTACTACCTTCTTTCTCTGGATCTTCCATCTGCGTCGGTAACAGATTCAAGAAGCTTCCTTGTTGGTGGGTTGTTGTTGTGCCATCAGATGATTCATCCTCTGTTCATGTTTTTCCACAATTTTTTTCTGTTAGAGAGAGAATCAACATGGAACATGGATTGGTAATGCTACCGCTTGCTTCAAAGGGAAAAAGTATTTACCAAAGAGGGATTTAATCGACGGCCGCTTTGGCTTATTGCTCTTCTTCTTCAGCTCAGCTGCACAATAAAACAGATTCCAATGCAGGAGACGAGCAATGTTAATTCACAAGGCAATCTAGATATGTTGCTTCTGCCTCAAACACAGGAAGTGGGTAAAGTGAAATACCTATCCCCGGTAATTGGTCATCATTTACGATTTCAACGTTCTTGTAAGTATAACCCACAAAGTTAATGTCCTTGGACGAGAGCATCTGGAGAAGACGCAAGAAAGCCAACCTCATGTTAAGAAAGCCCAAGACAACAAAAAATATATATTATTTATAACTACACAGATTTCCTTTTGGTTCATGAGTCATGAACACATTCCACTTGGTCCCAAAAAGATATGTGATTCATGAAACGCACGTCACATGCACAACTGGCAGATTATAAATACATCTTTTAATAGCATTTCAAGCAGCTCTTCCAAATTCTAAATTCACATAAGGATATTTGAACCTAAGAGAGTGAATCGCGTTTTGTTTTGTAGGTGAAAAAACTTGACTGGAATATCGTACAAAAACTGGCAGCACTCAGAAGACAATCTATACATATTTCTTAAGGCACAGGTAGAAACACTAGAGAAATTTCATAATTCTGAGCTTTTTGTTGCATGTATATCTTTTAAGCTGTGTTCATAGTGTTATTACCACACACAGGAACCCACTTATAGACAAATTTTGAAGTATGGTTACTCATCTACTAGAAACAAAGCGGCTGAATTTGAAGATGCCAATAAATAGTGATTCGTGACGTAATGCGAGAAAGTCAAAGCCTATGTCATACCTTTCTCCATGGACCTGACTTTGACGACTTTGGAACTTGCTTGTCAGTCTGTTCCAGAAGGAATTAAAGAATAATATACATTATTTTCTTTATCAGGAGCATACATATCATCTGTGGCACCAATATTTCAGTATATACATCATGACATATCATCGGTTGCACGAATATTTCAATATATACATCATGAGCTGATAGTATCAGTATGTTACCTCTTCAAATTTCTCAAAATTTTGGGTGTCCAACTCATCATTGACTTTGGGAATAAAGGCAGCCTTCATTTGGTACAATTTTCCCCATTCGGTACCTCTGAACCAAGGGTGACCCTAAAAGAAACCAACCAAAGTGTTTAGGATTACTCATAATAATCTTAGATAAGGGAACTTTGAATCTCAAAGTAGAATAAAGCACACAACACCTTAATTTCATCTGCTCCTTTTGTTCCAAGCCTTTGTTCAACATTGCATAAAAGCCTACAAATAAGATCCTTGGCTTCTGGTGATAGTCTAACCTCTTCTGGGAATTTTAAGTAGTTTCTCCAATTTACTATCTGCATAAAGGAGAACACAAAGAAAAGAGAAAAAGGTAAGTTCTGTTCCACACTAGAATCACCAAAGAGATACAAAAAGACTGAAGTTGAATGTAAGACTTGATTGCCAGTCTGCCTCCGATATTCAAATGGAAGGTACACAAAAGCAATGGGTTAATCACCTTCCTACAAGTTGTCATCGGATCATCTGAATAAAACGGTGGGAAGCCCACAAGCATTTCATACATAATGGCGCCAAGAGACCACCTAAAGGAGTACTCTCAAGATTATTCATCTTTATTAATTATTTGCACTAAAGAACCAAAGAGAACCAATAGTTAGCTGCACCTACCAATCACATTCCATTCCGTATCCTTTTTTCAGCAGAACTTCTGGGGCAATATAGTCAGGAGTTCCAACTGTGGAATAAGCCTGAAACCAATAACCTTATATTTTAAGTATTCTAACACTCTATATCAATGGAGAGAAAACATCTTTGATGAACGAAAAATACTGAATAATTCATTCTTGCAAAAGTGGACATCTCTGGAAAAAGATGACGCATAAGTGAAACTTACAAGCATCCTTCTATTTCTCTGCCAGTTTAGCAGTTGCTCCTGTTGGGTGCGTCTTGTTGCCACAGGGCGACCATCACTTTGTAAAGCCCCACTAACATTTCTTGCAACTGTGAAATCTTTTTCCTGAAGATTACTACAGTCTAATGGTTTACATAATCCAAAATCTGACAATTTCATGTGGCCTTCTCTGTCAAGTAGCAGATTATCAGGCTTGATATCTCTGGATCACATTGGAGAAGAAAAAATGACGTTTAGAACAAAATAATGGACATTGGAGGTACAACAAAGGAATATGTCCTGCTTCACTGACCTGTGGATATAGTTGTGCTTATGAATGGACTCAATAGCCAGGACAGTTTCCCCAATATAAAACCTGGCCTCATCTTCAGTAAGGGTGTCTTTCCTCATAAGTAACGTCATCATATCCCCACCAGGTAGATACTCCATTATGAGATACAAGAACTCCTCATCTTGGAAAGAACAATACAGTTTGACAATGCAATTACTGTCAACTTCTGCAAGTAAATTTCTCTCTGCTTTTACATGTTCCACCTGAAAATCAGATTCCGCAAACACATCAACCAATTAAATAAATGTCAATCGAAAGCAGCTTGGAGGAATCTAAATACCTGTCCTCTGCGAAGCATCTCAGATTTCTTTAGCTTCTTCATTGCATAGACATTGCCTGTTCCCTTCTCCCTACAGATCCTAACCTGCAAAAAGAGACAAAAACACAACAGAAAACATGAAGGAGGATAATATTAGCATGCAATACTTATTAGGCTACGGTCCAAAAAACCCCAAGATTTAGAATTCACATGCTAGAATCAACAGCTGGAGCTTTAAGCACAAAATGAAATATGAAAATATTTTCCTGCAGTCACTTTGGCAGCAGTCCATTTGAATTAATTGTATGATCATACTTAAGACTTGAAAAAGTTTTAGGTTCAAGAAAACTAAAAAATATATATATATTCTCAGGTGGTATAAATTCTGCAAGACACTAGACAGCTAATGATAATAAGGCAAAAGAAATATGGCAGATAGGTTCATCTTCCCAGAAGGCATTTCCACGGTGATCAGCTAAACGTTACAATGATGTTCAGGAATGATGCATCACAGAGAACTTTCAAGATGATATCCGTAGATGCATGACAATTGAAGGCTGAGAAAACAAAATAGGATCTATGAAAGAGATAAGGCAAAGATATGCTACCTCTCCAAATGCACCCTTTCCAATCATTGTCAATGGCTCGAAGTCATCAGCTCCCATTTTATGCCTCTGACGGCGCATGTATTCAGTTTCCTTCATCTCCAAATCTTTTAACAAGTTGTTTTGCTCTTCCTCAGAGACTTCTGCAGCAGCTAATTTTTTTTCTAGCATTTTGCGTCTGCATAAAATATAAATATCAAAAACAAGAAACGGCACAATTGAAAAAAATTCCCAGCGTGACAAAAAATTACACAGTGAAAAAATGGGTAATGAAACCATACCGCTCTTTTCTTTCCTGCAGACTCTGCATTTGCATTTTGTAATGATTTTCGATATATAGTTTTGCAGCAGCAGCTTTCTCCTTTGTTACATTTGAAAGGGCTTCTTCGCCTCCGGGTGTTTTCGGTATTTCCTTTACATTACTTGTGGTTTCCTTCTTTTTCGAGGATTTCACCTTGTCTTTAGATTTTAACTTATTAAGCCAAGCTTTGGCAGTCTCCATTTCTCTCCCTTTTACCTTCTCCCCCACAAAACCAGTGCTTTATGTACAAGTGAGCAGAGAGTCCGATAAGCGCAAAGAATGATTTCCACTCCAATTATGCATCTAGTGATTTAGATTTCTACTGCTTCACAACCTACAACAAGTTGAAATATATTAGCTAACACTGACTACAACAGAAGCATGTTCGAAGTGGTTTGATCAACTCTAAACATTGAACAGAGAAACTCAGGCGATTCAACAACTAACCTAAACAAACTCAAAGTTGACAACTTTCTCTCTTCGTTGCTAGCCACAAACTCAAAGTTGACAACTTTATATTCAAATCAAAAACATATGTAAATCTAAATTGCAGAGCTCTCCATAGATTACATGATCATATGAAAGTAGAACACAACCTAATAGATCTGAAACGATTATACTAAATATGGGAATCACTGGAAATACCAAAATGTACGCTCAAAATTTGGGGGAAATACATCAAACCGAAAAACCCTAAATTTGGGTCGGCGAAAATGCACCAAACCTCAAATCATACAATTCTAACAAAGCTCGATCCCAACGAAGCAGGAACAGAGGACAAGAACATCAAGAACAAGCGTTAGATTAGGAAACACACAACATGGAGACCACACAGAGACAGAGACCCGCAATCTGTGGTGAGAGAAAGAAAGAAACAAAAAAAAGTGAAAGAAGAAGACCTTGATTCCTGGGGATTCGATTCCTCAATTCTTGCTTTTGTTCTTCAAATTTTGAAGATCGAGTTCCGAATTTGAAAGAAGAAAAAAAGGGAAAAGAAAAAAGTTGCAAACTTTATTATCGCTTTCGATGTGTGTGTGAATTGCAAAGACTCTATGGCAACTAGTGTTCTTCTAATGCGTCTCTCTCTCTTTCTTCTTCTCTCAGTTGTTTTTTTATTTTCTCTCTCCTTTATGAGCAATAATATTATTATATGCTTTTTTTGGGAGATTAGGTCCAAAATGAATTAATCTTTTTCGTTAGTTACTTACTAAAGTTGATTACCGTAAATTAAGGGTTTAATTGGTTTTCCTGTGAAAGAAAAAAAAATGATTGTTAAGGAAAATTAGGAAACTAGTAATTGATTTCATAAATACCAAAAATTGAATATATTATTGGCAAAAGTGATTGGATTATATTTTGAGCATTGAGAAGTGGATTGAGCGGCTTTATTATTCCGCGTGGACCCCTCCACGGGAAATATGTTCGATGGCAATGTCAAAAGCCAAGAATAAATGTCAAAGTTATTGACATAAATAGTTTTTTTTTTGTCGTCAGTTTTTTTTGCCCAGGACAATTTTAGATGTCTACCCTAATCTATGATCGACAGTTCTACTTGCACCATGTTCGTGATGAACAAACTTACTCTTGACACGCTGGACCATGACGAATGGTTCTACTTGCACCATGCTGAAAATTTCCTGAAAATTTTCCCTTTAATTTGTGCATTCTCTGAAGATCGAACTTCATACATGCTGCCTGATGGTATAGAATCATTAATGAATTTTTGGTCAACCACTGGACCGAAGAGTTTTCACAATTTTTTCCTTTTAGATAAATGAATTATTGAGAAATTTTTTTATAAATACTCCCTCCGTTATTAAATAAATGATGTTTTAAGAGTTTTTTTTTTTCACAAATAAGTGATGTTTTCAGTTTTCAATACAAAATTAAATAACTTTTTATTGTTTTTGACCATTTGTATTCTGCGGATTGTTTTCTTATTGGTTAAATTGTGTTTAAATAGATAATAAATGATGTTTTTAGTATGAAAAAAATAAAAATTAAATAATTTTTTAATCTGTGTGTAAAAACCTTAAACATCACTTATATCCGAACAGACAGACTAAATGAATTGCTGAGACAAGAAGTAAAAGCTGAATTTATTATTTCCCACAAGACCTTGCTACTGCTTTGGTGGCACTCCATACTTTTCTTTCTGTAAAATTTTGTGATTGTTTTGAAGTTAGTACGACACTCTAGTTATGCCTATTCAATAATTATTTTTAGCTAAATCTTTTCTTTTAAATAATCATATAAAAACGTAGGGGGATTTTTTCTTTTTGTCATCTAGAATTTTATTATTGGACTTTGAATATACAAAACTGGCGAAATAGGTTAAATCTTTGGAGACGTAGTTGCATATAACAAAAATTTCCCGGAGACAAAACGCTATGAAAGGCATAGGAAACTAAAATTACAAAGCAGAAAATCAAAAACCGAAAGGGAACAAAACCCGACACTGAACCAATACAAATATTGATTAAAACACAAAACAAGGGAATCACACAAAAACTACAGATTTTTCTTACTCCTAGAGATCTTTTGACCGAGACTTACCGATGATGTTGTAACCAGGCCAAAACATTAATAACATAATCTTCCGATAGTGATTAAAATATACCTCTCATATCCAGATTTTCTTAGTTTCATAATCAGGTGTGGGTTTGTGTCTCTACACCTAGAAGCCCAAGTTGGTTCTTAAACTGGGTCTTCGTAATTGGGCCAAATAACAAAAGACAGTGAAGCCCAAAATCAAGCTTTGTCGTCTACAAGCTGTTATAACAAACAGTCACAAGATGATCAAATAGAGGAGATTCTGACAATCAAGAGAGAGTTTCCTGATAACCAAGGGAGATTGAGAATCAGAGGGATTCAAGAGCGATCTATTTTCGTCTTCTTCTCCGATCGACGTTGTCAGGTTTTAGTGATCTCACCATCATCTTTATGCATTTCGTTGATTCGCTAGCTTTGCTCTTGTATCGTTTCCTTAAACATGAGAAACAAGAAGCATAGAGTTTAGCGCAAAGGTTGAAAAGAGAGATCACAAGTGTAAACCACGTCGGAGGTTGTTTCCGATATCGATAGTGAATCATTGAGAGCACCGTCTCTCCCCAAACGTAACGACAAGGTCGTGAACTGGGTTAACAAATTGCTTGTGTTCTAGAGTTTATTTGTTTGGTTTGATTCATTCACAAAGGGTCAAAACCTCACATCAATCTTCTTATTTTTACTATGTCTTGCTTTTGTTCGGTTTTGTTTTGTGATTTAGTTATGTGTGAGTAGTTTCATTATGGATTGTGAGAACGGTTGATTTAGAGGGATATATAATGATCTTTTGATGTTTAAAACAAGATTATAGAAGTTCTCATGTGTAGAAGTGGTCTTAAAGCTAGGATTGAACTAGCTACTCAATTTCTAGAACATGGACATATTACACTTGAGAGAGGTTTGGTAACTGTCTAGGAGATTTCTAATCATGTTTTTGATGCTTAGCAAGATGAGACTCGTGACTAAGGATCATTAATTGGCTAAAAAGGATTTGCGTTTTATGCTTGATGATAATTTTGTAGCAATTGAGAGATTAGCCAATTTGAATTATCAATGAAGGGTTTAACATCATGAGAGTGAGTTAAACTATTTGTATGTGTTCCTTGCCATAGAATTCAGCTCATTGAGTGATTAGAAACATCATTAGTGAATCATCAAATATTCCTAATCGAATGCCATTTCCTACGATCCATATCTTTATTTTCTTGAGTAAAATCGATTTAGTGTCTTGTTTTCTTTGAATATGTGTTTCTTGAACTAGCTTGTATTCATTTTAATTGCCATGTCTGTTTTTATTCTCTGTCTTTTATTTGTAGTTTTATCGTAATTAATTCTTAGAGGAAAAACCAACAAAAATCGTTAGCTTAGCTTAAGTAGTTTCTTGTATTCTTACTGTGCTGTTCTTTCTCTCTGTGGATTCGATCCCTAAGTACTCAAACGACACATCGTTATGATTGCGGTAGTCTACACATTAGGGTAATTGATGTGTTGAAAACGACTAATCAATTTGGCACTGTTGCCGGGGAGATAGCTATAGCCATTAGGATTTAGATTCTATCTAAGTCTAAGTATTTTTCTTTGTTTTGTTACTAACTACTCTGTTTTTCTTGCTCTGTTTTTGAAGGTGTATGCACACAAGGAGTCAAGAAAAAGAGAACTTGCAACCATTTGTGCTAGATATTCGAAGGCACGAAAGAGTCAACGCAAGGGCAGCAAGAGAATGGGTAGAAAACGAGAGGCGTTTAGGCATGGACGCACAACGGGATGATCCTCCTCACCAAGGAGATCACCAACCACCACCACCACCACTAGATGAAATCCATGTAGTGGGCTTGCAAAACCAAGGACCGAGGCAGCCAATCCATCCTCCTAGACAGCCACAAAGGATTGGCGCCTTCGATGAACCCACTACACAAGGGGTTCTAACCGGGATAAGGCCACCAACGTTTGCGAACAACAACTTTGAGACTAAATCAAGTCTCATTAACATGGTGCAGAACTCAAGATTCTTAGGAATGACTTTAGAGAACCCGATCGACCACATCGATCAGTTCGACCGTCTTTGTGGGATGGTAAAGATGAATGGAGTCTCGGAGGACGTTGTCAAGCTAACTCTCTTCCCATTCTCTTTGGGAGACAAGACTGCTTTATGGGAGAAGAGTGTGGTTACGACCACCATACCAACTTGGGAAGAATGCAAGAAGCAGTTCTTGGCAAAGTTTTTCTCGAGGCAAAAGACGGCCAAACTGAGAAACGACATCACGAGCTTCAAGCAAGGAACCAATGAATCGTTTTATGAAGCATGAGAGAGTTTGAAAGGTTATACAAGAGCTTGTCCACACCATGGAGTCTCCAAGGAAGCACTTCTCGGGATCCTACACCGCAGAGTTCTAGAGAAATACCAACTACCTTTGAACACGGCAAGTAATGAGAGTTTTGCTAGCCAATATGTTATCAATGGAGAGATACAAGTTGAGAACCTAGCTCAAAGTGACCAAGGGTATGGAGGTGAATATGATCGAACGGTCAGGGATACAAAGTACGAAGATCAAATGCTTAAGGACATCAATGACAAGTTGGACAAGGTCCTACTTGCAAACCAAAGATCGATCAACTATGTGGGAGAGTTTGAAGGGCATAAACAAATGTACCAAGAAGTGGTTAAAGAGGGAAGTGAAGAATCCCAAGAAGAACTCAAATACATAGGAAACCAAGGAGGATTTAACCAAAACTATCGGAATCATCCGAATCTATCTTATAGAAGCACCAATGTGGAGAATCGTCAGAACCAAGTCTACCCTCCTCAACAGAAACAACAAGGACAAGGGTTCCAACAACAAGGTTTCCAACCGAAACCTTTCTTCTATTCGAATCAAGGAGGTTTCAAGCCTAATCAAGGAAGCTTTCAAGCAAACCAAGGGAACTACAACTCAAACTACCAGCAGGGCTATCAACCGAGGCCAAACAACAACCAAGCTCAAGGAGGCTCATCGAACCAAGGGGTACAAAATGATGTGCAAAGTATGCTCCAACAGATTTTGGAAGGCCAAGCTAAANTCACCAACCACCACCACCACCACTAGATGGAATCCATGGAGTGGGCTTGCAAAACCAAGGACCGAGGCAGCCAATCCATCCTCCTAGACAACCACAAAGGATTGGCGCCTTCGATGAACCCACTACACAAGGGGTTCTAACTGGGATAAGGCCACCAACGTTTGCGAACAACAACTTTGAGACTAAATCAAGTCTCATTAACATGGTGCAGAACTCAAGGTTCTTAGGAATGACTTTAGAGAACCCGATCGACCACATCGATCAGTTCGACCGTCTTTGTGGGACGGTAAAGATGAATGGAGTCTCGGAGGACGTTTTCAAGCTAACTCTCTTCCCATTCTCTTTGGGAGACAAGACTGCTCAATGGGAGAAGAGTGTGGTTACGACCACCATACCAACTTGGGAGGAATGCAAGAAGCAGTTCTTGGCAAAGTTTTTCTCGAGGCAAAAGACGGCCAAACTGAGAAACGACATCACGAGCTTCAAGCAAGGAACCAATGAGTCGTTTTATGAAGCATGAGAGAGATTGAAAGGTTATACAAGAGCTTGTCCACACCATGGAGTCTCTAAGGAAGCACTTCTCGGGATCCTATACCGCATAGTTCTAGAGAAATACCAACTACCTTTGAACACGGCAAGTAATGAGAGTTTTGCTAGCCAATATGTTATCAATGGAGAGATACTAGTTGAGAACCTAGCTCAAAGTGACCAAGGGTATGAAGGTGAATATGATCGAACGTTAAGGGATACAGAGTACGAAGATCAAAGCCTTAAGGACATCAATGACAAGTTGGACAAGGTCCTACTTGCAAACCAAAGATCGATCAACTATGTGGGAGAGTTTGAAGGGCAGAAACAAATGTACCAAGAAGTGGTAAAAGAGGGAAGTGAAGAATCCCAAGAAGAACTCAACTACATAGGAAACCAAGGAGGATTTAACCAAAACTATCGGAATCATCCGAATCTATCTTATAGAAGCACCAATGTGGAGAATCGTCAGAACCAAGTCTACCCTCCTCAGCAGAAACAACAAGGACAAGGGTTCCAACAACAAGGTTTCCAACCGAAACCTTTCTTCTATTCGAATCAAGGAGGTTTCAAGCCTAATCAAGGAAGCTTTCAAGCAAACCAAGGGAACTACAACTCAAACTACCAGCAGGGCTATCAACCGAGGCCAAACAACAACCAAGCTCAAGGAGGCTCATCGAACCAAGGGGTACAAAATGATGTGCAAAGTATGCTCCAACAGATTTTGGAAGGCCAAGCTAAAGGGAAAATTGAACTTACAAAGAAGATGGTCGACGTTAACAACACAGTCGATGGAATGTACAATGAGCTGAACGCCAAAATTGAGCACTTGTCAACACATGTAAAAGGCCTGGACAACCAGATTGCTCAAGTTGCCTCAACATCGAAAGGACCGAGCGAAGTTTTGCCCGGAAAGCCCAAAGCAGACCCGAAGGAATATTGCCAAGCAATCACATTGAGGAGTGGAACTGAGCTACCAACAAGGGAGCAAATCGTGGTAGAAGTTGAGGAACCAAGTCAAGATGGATTCGAAGATTTTGGTGAAAATTTGCATGACCAGGAGGCTGGATCGGTTCCACCGATCGGTTTGCAACCGATCAGGATTACTGAGATCGGTTCGTCCGATCGGGTTGAAAATATGCGACCTGTTATTCCAAAAGTCCGATCGGTTTCCAGATCGGTTGACCACCCGATCAGCAAACCCGTTCCCGGCGCAAAATGAAGGAAATGATGCTTTTGATGGTCTGATTTATGACGTTTAAGAGAAGAAGAATGAGGGGGGGATCATCTGGAGTCATAAAAAAGAAAGTGGATTTCATTCTTCCACCATATGAGCCAAAATCTCATTTCCCGGAAGATTCAAGAGGCAAATCATGGACAAACAATTTGAAAAATTCAAGAAGATCATGAAGACGGTTCAAGTGACTATACCATTTGCTGATCTGATGCTTGAGTGTCCAGTGTACAACAAGCTCCTCAAGGACGTTATGACCAAGAGAAGGCAGCTTGAAGAGGCCATGGTAGTGATTAACCATGAGTGTAGTGTCATAATCCAAAACAACTTGCCTAAGAAGCTTAAAGACCTGGGCAGCTTCACGCTACCTTGCACACTAGGACCTTTGTCCTTTGGAAGATGTCTAGTCGATATCGGTGCAAGCGTGAGCCTCATGCCACTGACTGTATCTAAGAGGCTTGGATACAGTAACTTCAAGAAGACGAGAATCTCACTAGTCCTAGCGGATAGAACAATCCGATTTCCGATTGGGATTCTTGAAGACTTACCATTGAAGGTTGAAAACTGCATCATACCTACTGATTTCGTGGTACTAGAGATGGATGAAGAACCATCAGATCCCATAATCTTGAGAAGACCTTTCTTAGCAACTGCGGGTGCCATCATTGACGTGAAGAAGGGCATGATCGATCTACACTTGGGAGATCTCGTTGTGAAATTCAACATAATGAAAGTGATGAAAAAGCCAACCATAAAAGGAAGAGTTTTCTACATAGAAACCTTAGATGACATGGTTGATGAGTACTTGGCGGAGTTGAGCATGGAAGACGCTCTAGAAGTAGCCCTCACACAAGGGAGCGAAGAATGTGAGCTTGTGAACGAAGATGCAATCGAATATGAGAAATCCTTGACTCTCATCGACCATGGAATAAAGAAGCATACTTCTTGGAGTTAGGAGAAAACGTGGAAGTGGAGAAGAAAGAAGACATTAGCAATGGTAAGTCTAGTGTGGAGGATGATTGGAGTGAACTCAACGCTCCACAACTTCAACTCAAACCGTTGCCCAACGGTCTAAGGTACATGTTTCTTGGACCGAACTCCACATATCCGGTTATCATAAATGATGCATTGAATGAGGAGGAAACATCTATGCTTCTAAATGAATTGAAAAAGTATAGGAAAGCTCTAGGCTATTCTTTGAAAGATATAAAAGGAATTTCCCCATCATTGTGCATGCATAGAATTCATCTAGATATGAATCTAAAACCTCAATTGAACACCAAAGAAGGTTAAACCCAAACTTGAAAGAAGTAGTTAAAAAAGAAATTTTGAAACTACTTGAAGCGGGAGTGATCTATCTTATCTCGGATAGTACTTAGATCTCTCCGGTTCATGTAGTTCCAAAGAAAGGGGGAATGACCATAATCAAAAATGAAAAAGACCAATTGATCCCAACCAGAACCATCACGGGCCATAGAGTATGTATTGACTATAGGAAACTGAATTTTTCAACTAGGAATTATCATTTTCCTTTGTCATTCATTGATCAAATGCTTGAAAGACTTGCATATCATTCATATTATTGCTTCCTCGATGGTCACTCGGGTTTCTTTCAAATACCAATACACCCGAGCGACCAAGAGAAAACGACTTTCACTTGCCCATACGGTACCTTTGCTTATCGAAGGATGTCGTTTGGTTTGTGTAATGCACCAGCGACTTTTCAAAGGTGTATGATGTTTATCTTCTCCGATTACATTGAGGATATAATGGAAGTTTTTATGGATGACTTCTCTGTATATGGTTCTTCGTTTGGTGGTTGTCTTTCTAATTTGTGCAGGGTGCTCAAAAGATGTGAAGACACGAGTCTCGTTCGAAATTGGGAAAAATGCCACTTCATGGTGAAGAACGGAATTGTTCTTGGGCATCGCATTTCTGAAAATGGGATCGAAGTGGACAAGGCAAAGATCGAGGTTATGGTGACTTTAGAACCTCCATCAACGGTCAAGGGAATCTGAAGCTTCTTGGGACATGCTGGGTTCTACATGAGGTTCATAAAAGACTTCTCAAAAATCGCAAGACCGCTAACAAGACTCTTATGCAAGGATGTCGATTTTGTCTTTGATAAGGAATGCCATGAAGCTTTTGTGAAGTTGAAAAATGCTTTGGTGAATGCACCGATTGTACAGCCACCGGATTGGAGTTTGCCATTTGAAGTGATATGTGATGCGAGTGATTATGCTGTCGGGGCAGTATTGGGACAAAAGAAGGATAAAAAGCTCCATGTGATCTATTACGCAAGTCGGACTCTAGACGATGCACAAGTGAGATATGCGACAACAGAGAAGGAACTCTTGGCGATTGTCTATTCCTTCGAGAAATTTCGATCATACNTCCTCGATGGTCACTCGGGTTTCTTTCAAATACCAATACACCCGAGCGACCAAGAGAAGACGACTTTCACTTGCCCATACGGTACATTTGCTTATCGAAGGATGTCGTTTGGTTTGTGTAATGCACCAGCGACTTTTCAAAGGTGTATGATGTCTATCTTCTCTGATTACATTGAGGATATAATGGAAGTTTTTATGGATGACTTCTCTGTATATGGTTCTTTGTTTGGTGGTTGTCTTTCTAATTTGTGCAGGGTGCTCAAAAGATGTGAAGACACGAGTCTCGTTCGAAATTGGGAAAAATGCCACTTCATGGTGAAGAACGGAATTGTTCTCGGGCATCGCATTTCTGAAAATGGGATCGAAGTGGACATGGCAAAGATCGAGGTTATGGTGACTTTAGAACCTCCATCAACGGTCAAGGGAATCCGAAGCTTCTTGGGACATGCTGGGTTCTACATGAGGTTCATAAAAGACTTCTCAAAAATCGCAAGATCGCTAACAAGACTCTTATGCAAGGATGTCGATTTTGTCTTTGATAAGGAATGCCATGAAGCTTTTGTGAAGTTGAAAAATGCTTTGGTGAATGCACCGATTGTACAGCCACCGGATTGGAGTTTGCCATTTGAAGTGATATGTGATGCGAGTGATTATGCTGTCGGGGCAGTATTGGGACAAAAGAAGGATAAAAAGCTCCATGTGATCTATTACGCAAGTCGGACTCTAGACGATGCACAAGTGAGATATGCGACAACAGAGAAGGAACTCTTGGCGATTGTCTATTCCTTCGAGAAATTTCAATCCTACTTGGTGGGTTCGAAAGTCATTGTGCACACCGACCATGCAGCGTTAAGATATTTGCTGGCTAAGAAAGATGCCAAACCAAGATTGTTGAGGTGGATTCTTCTCCTACAAGAGTTCGACCTTGAGATCAAAGACAAAAAGGGGATTGAGAATGGAGTAGGTGATCATTTATCAAGGATGAGGAATGAGGAGACAATCCCCATCGATGACTCATTGCCCGAAGAACAAGTGAACCTGATCCGAGCTTTGCACAAGGCGGATTTTATGATGAAAGAATTGTTGTCGATGAACACCATGGAGGTCAGCTTGCCTTGGTATGCATATTTTGTCAACTTTTTGACAATCGAGAAAGAACCACTGAATCTACAAGGGTATTCAAAGAAGAAATTCTACAAAGATGTTCGACATTATTTTTGGGACGAGCCTTATCTCTATAGGCATTGCAACGATGGACTCTATAGAAGATTCATTTCGGAAGAGGAGACTTCCGGGATTTTGTTTAGCTGTCACGGATCGGACTATGGAGGACACTTCGCAACATTCAAGACGGTCCAAAGAGTTCTACAAGCGGGATTCTGGTGGCCTACAATGTTTAAAGATGCTTATGAGTACATATCTAAGTGTGATGCATGCCAAAAAAGAGGCAACATAAGCAAGAGGAACGAAATGCCTCAAAACCAAATTCTTGAAGTCGAGGTGTTTGACGTTTGGGGCATTGATTTCATGGGACCATTTCCGTCCTCGTATGGCAACCAATACATCCTTGTAGCGGTTGACTATGTATCAAAATGGGTGGAAGCCATAGCGAGTCCAACAAATGATGCTAAGGTTCTTGTGAAGTTGTTTAAGAGCATCATTTTTCCAAGGTTCGGAGTTCCACGTGTAGTCATAAGCGATGGAGGAACCCACTTCATCAACAAAGTATTTGAAGGGTTTATGAAGAAGCATGGAGTGAAGCATAAGGTAGCTACACCTTATCATCCCCAAACATCTGGCCAAGTGGAGGTATCAAACCGTCAAATCAAGGCAATTCTGGAGAAGACGGTGGGAAAAACGAAGAAGGATTGGGCTACAAAGCTGGATGACGCTCTATGGGCATATCGAACGGCTTACAAGACGTCGATTGGAACAACTCCGTTTAACTTGCTTTACGGGAAATCTTGCCACCTTCCGATGGAAATGGAATACAAGGCGTTATGGGCAACCAAACTCCTTAACTTCGACCTCAAGACAGCCTCCGAGAAGAGGTTAATACAATTGGAGGAGCTTGAGGAAATCCGACGAGGAGCTTACGAGAGCTCAAAGATTTACAAAACGCACGAAAGCCTTCCAAGACAAAAAGATCCTGAAGAGAGACTTCAAAACCGTGGACCAAGTCCTGCTGTTCAACTCAAAGTTGAAATTGTTTCCCGGGAAGTTAAAATCGAAGTGGTCGGGACCGTTCACAATCAAAGAAGTCCACCCCTATGGAGCGATAGAACTGTGCAACAATTCCGGGGAAGATTTCACGGTGAATGGGCAGCGTTGCAAGCCATAATTAGCAGACATTACAATCGAGGAATAAGCCACGGTTCCTCTTTCCGACCCCCAAAACTCATGAGGCGTCAACAAAGTCAAGTTTAGTGACTTAAAACAAGCGCGCTTGGGAGGCAATCCCATGGTATCATTTGTAAGTATGTTTGCTTTAAGCTTGATTTATTCTTTGTTTTAGTGTGTTTTAGTGTTATAGGGCATGGGATTCACAGGAGAACATTCGGGATCAAAACGAGAAAAGTCACAAATACCTGACATGCCGGATCGGTTACCAGATCGGGTGGCAACCAATCAAGATTTCTCCAGATCGGTTGTTCAAATCAGTTACAAAAATGCGATCAGTTACAACAAAACCGATCGGTTCCCAGATCGGTTATCAACCGATCCCGTGCCAGGTAAGAAAAAAAAACAAAAAAAAACCCCGGGATAAAACCCGACCCTTTCATCTTCTCTTCTTCTCTCCTTCGCGAAAACTAAAAAAAAAAAAAAAGAGAAAACTCTCTCAACTTTCGATCGATTTTGCTCAAATCTTCGCTCATCTNATTGGGCTACAAAGCTGGATGACGCTCTATGGGCATATCGAACGGCTTACAAGACGTCGATTGGAACAACTCTGTTTAACTTGCTTTACGGGAAATCTTGCCACCTTCCGATGGAAATGGAATACAAGGCGTTATGGGCAACCAAACTCCTTAACTTTGACCTCAAGACAGCCTCCGAGAAGAGGTTAATACAATTGGAGGAGCTTGAGGAAATCCGACGAGGAGCTTACGAGAGCTCAAAGATTTACAAAGAACGCATGAAAGCCTTCCAAGACAAAAAGATCCTGAAGAGAGACTTCAAAATCGGGAACCAAGTCCTGCTGTTCAACTCAAGGTTGAAATTGTTTCCCGAGAAGTTAAAATCGAAGTGGTCGGGACCGTTCACAATCAAAGAAGTCCAACCCTATGGAGTGATAGAACTGTGCAACAATTCCGGGGAAGATTTCACGATGAATGGGCAGCGTTGCAAGCCATAATTGGCAGACATTACGACCGAGGAACAAGCCACGGTTCCTCTTTCCGACCCCCAAAACGCATGAGGCGTCAACAAAGTCAAGTTTAGTGACTTAAAACAAGCGCGCTTGGGAGGCAATCCCATGGTATCCTTTGTAAATATGTTTGCCTTAAGCTTGATTTATTTTTTGTTTTAGTGTGTTTTAGTGTTATAGGGCATGGGGATTCGCAGGAGAACATTCGGGATCACAACGAGAAAAGTCACAAATACAGACATGCCGGATCGGTTACCAGATCGGGTGGCAACCAATCAAGATTTCTCCAGATCGGTTGTTCAAATCAGTTACAAAAATGCGATCAGTTACAACAAAACCGATCGGTTCCCAGATCGGTTATCAACCGATCCCGTGCCAGGTAAGAAAAAAAAACAAAAAAAAACCCCGGGATAAAACCCGACCCTTTCATCTTCTCTTCTTCTCTCCTTCGCGAAAACTAAAAAAAAAAAAAAAGAGAAAACTCTCTCAACTTTCGATCGATTTTGCTCAAATCTTCGCTCATCTCACTCATTTTTCGAACCCAATCTGATTCCACATCAATTTCGACCAACCCCCATCGATTTCTCAAGGTAAACAACTCCAAATCTCTAATCTCCATGGATTTTACTAAGGTTTGAAAATTATCAATTTCCCATGAACTAGATCGAATTTGCTATGGATTCTACTGTCAAATGCTAGTTCTAGGCTGGTTAGACCTTGGAGAACCGCAATTACGGATCAAATCATGGTTTTTGAGTGAGAAATTTCTTGGTGTTCTTGAGCGTGAATAGTGATGATTTTCGGAAACGGGATTTGTCGAAATGTTGGGGTTTTTGATTGAGATTGATTCCTTTGGACTTCATAAATAATTACAATGATTTTGATTCACCATGAGCTCACAATTACGGGACTATTGGATTTTTGTTGGAATATTTGTCAATTTGTGAAAATGGGTGAATTCTAAAAATTGTTGAGATTATGCTCTCGATTCTTGATGGGATTGTTTGCTTGATTATGAATTTCCATGTTCTTAATTTTCAAATGATTTTTGTAGGAAATGGCAACGAGTACAAGAAAAGCGACGGGCAAAAGAGCGAGGGGATCGAGTGGTAGCGATACAAGGGAACGAGTCCCTGTGGTGTGGACAGCGATAGAGAAGAAATCTCTAAAGGTGTTTGAGAAGTTTACGATCCACTCGACGCGGTTTCCCGATCATGAGGTTTTAGCAAAGATGGGTTGGTTGGATGACGTTAGTACGTTCTTGGAGTCGATTGGTATGAGAGTTTTGACGAGGATGGACGCACCAACATACGAACACCCGATCATGCATTTATTGGCAACCGTGACAGTTGATTACACGGACGCGACGGAGAACAAAGCGCAAGAAGGAATGCTTCAATTCAAGGTGGATGACAACGAGTATGCGTTGTCCATCTTTGATTTGTGCGAGGCGTACGGGTTTGCGAAGAAGACCCAAGTCCAGTTCCCGGTGTTGTATGCTGGGAATACGGTGTGGAGAAGTATTGCGGAGGGCTTTTACTCGAGTCACATCGCGAAGATGACTGCGGTGAGAAACCCGGTGCTCTGATATGTTTGCAAGCTGCTAGCAAACACCTTCTACGCGAGGAATGAGACAAGAGCGGTGAAATTAGACGAGCTGTGTTTGATCTACCAAGGGATCAAGGGTTTGTTGAGAGATGGCGACGGAGATTCCATTGACGACAAGTTGGGTGATAATGTGAACTACGAAAGTCTCCTAGCGACACGACTCGTGAGTATTAGGGCTTGGGCTAAGACAGCGAAGAAGCCGCATCTATGGTTAGGAGGGTTCCTTACACCTCTCCTAGCAAAAGAGGGAGTCGACCTACGTCGATATGCACCAAACACAAGACACAACTACATCGACCGCAAATACCTTGTGGCGAATTGGTTCTTGAAAGGAGGTAGCGACAATACGGAGTTCATCTACAAGTTGAACGACACGAGCAAAAGGGCAAGGACCTATAAGCTGCCAAACACCGCTAGAACTACACTTTTGGGGTTAGAGAACATTGAGTTCAGGTTGCGAGATGACAAATTTCTTGATGTCATCGTTGAAGACGAAGATGAGCAACAACAAGCTATCGAAGAATACACTCCGATGAGTGAGGAGCCGAGCGAAGATTTTTACGACCTTCATCCACCATATAAGGAGAAGATCTTTACGACCTTTACACTCCGATGAACAGGGACATCAACTACGACCTTCCCGAAATCGAATTCAACCCAAGAACTAAGTGGGAAAAGATTATTCATCAAGCGTACAAGATGCAAATGAAGATCAACAAGATGCAAAGGAAAATCAATGAGGTCCAGAAGAAGCTATTTGCAAAGCTCTTCCGCAAGCTCAAGAAGCTCCAACCGCCCAACTACGTCTCCTCGTCCGATGAAGAAGAAGCGGAGTCCAACCAAGACGAGCAGATCGATGACGAGGCAACTGAGTCCGCCAACCCCGAGGCGCGCCCAAGCACATCCCACCAAGCCTAGAAAGAAAAGAGAAATCAAAAACATTGTGAGATATTCTATTTCAAGACATCTTTCTTTTTATTTTCGTTTTTCGTTTTTATTTATTTTGTGAGATTTCTCGAGCTTGTGATACACCGAGACGGAGAGTACTAATCTGAGTTTTATTTGTTCTGTTTTATTTTCACTTTTGCATTCGCATCAAAAAAAAAAAAAAACGAAAATCATTTTTCTCATTTAGGATTTGATTTTTCATTCTTCATTTTTAATAGGATTGAGTCTAGAAATTAGGGGACAATGATTAAACACATGAACTTTAAAAACATTGCCCTTGATAAACATGTTATGATGCATAAACTGCTTTGAAAAATTGGAAAATTCATGCTTTGATCTCTTGGCTTGCTTGTCTTTGATTATGATGAAGCTTGTTGTGATTTGATTCCAACTCTATTTACTTGAACCTAACTTGAACATTAATTGTCTCGCCTAAGGGTTCGAAATGCATTTTCATGGTCTTAATATATATACTCGGATTTTCTTATCTGCTTTGCCACTATTGTGCTAATTCGAGTAGTTATCCTCATTTTTAGGATAGTTCTCCACCTCATCACCTAAGACAATTGTTTCAAACCTTGTTATTTGTGAGTGAGGCATTTTTCTTGAAAATGCATACAATTGAAAAATCTTGTAAGAGAAAGGAACGACATGGCTTGTCTTCCTTAGACAAATGATTTGGGAATTGGGAAATAGAATGGTTAAGATAAGTTGGATAGAATGGTGAGTGAAGTGAGGAAGAGGGTGAGAGAAAATCGATTCAAGGTTAAAGAAAGAGCATAGAACAAAAAAAGAAAAGAGAAAGAAAGCGAGAAACTCTAGGAAAGAAACATGTATTCAAGGTTGTCTAAATTCTTCAATTACACCAAAAAAAAAAAAAAAAGGGAATAAGAGTTTAGACTAAGAGGAGAAATTCCTCTAGAGTGTTAACAAAAGAAAAAAAGAAATGAGGTTATGAACAATGTGTTTATCTAGCTAAAAGGGCTACGGTTTTATTTACGGGATAAGAGGTTGCGAGGCAATGAGCTTAAGACGAGAGATTAGAAAGCTAGGATAGGATGAAAGATAATCTTTGGTACATCTTTGTTCTATTCATTCCTTGCTTTTTCGAATTGCCATGCATGCGTTACGTTTTTGTGAGAGTAAGTCACCCGGAAAATTTGAACCTCCTCATGCATTATGCTTTCAAGCCTTTCTCACCAAAACCGATTGAGAATGTTTTAGATTCCCTTATGCGAGACCGCACTTNATGTGTGCGAGGCGTACGGGTTTGCGAAGAAGACCCAAGTCCAATTCCCGGTGTTGTATGCTGGGAATACGGTGTGGAGAAGTATTGTGGAGGGCTTTTACTCGAGTCACATCGCGAAGATGACTTCGGTGAGAAACCCGGTGCTCTGATATGTTTGCAAACTGCTAGCAAACACCTTCTACGCGAGGAATGAGACAGGAGCGGTGAAATTAGACGAGCTGTGTTTGATCTACCAAGAATCAAGGGTTTCTTGAGAGATGGCGACAGAGATTCCATTGACGACGAGTTGGGTGATAATATGAACTACGAAAGTCTCCTAGCGACATGACTCATGAGTTTCAGGGCTTGGGCTAAGACAGCGAAGAAGCCGCATCTATGGTTAGGAGGGTTCCTTACACCTCTCCTAGCAAAAGCGAGAGTCGACCTACGTCGATATGCACCGAACACAAGACACAACTACATCGACCGCAAATACCTTGTGGCGAATTGGTTCTTGAAAGGAGGTAGCGACAATACGGAGTTCATCTACAAGTTGAACGACACGAGCAAAAGGGCAAGGACCTACAAGCTGCCAAACACCGCTAGAACTACACTTTTGGGGTTAGAGAACATTGAGTTCAGGTTGCGAGATGACAAATTTCTTGATGTCATCGTCGAAGACGAAGATGAGCAACAACAAGCTATCGAAGAATACACTCCGAGGAGTGAGGAGCCGAGCGACGATCTTTACGACCTTCATCCACCATATAAGGAGAAGATCTTTACGACCTTTACACTCCGATAAACGGGGACATCAACTACGACCTTCCCGAAATCGACTTCAACCCAAGGACTAAGTGGGAAAAGATTATTCATCAAGCGTACAATATGCATATGAAGATCAACAAGATGCAAAGGAAAATAAACGAGGTCCAGAAGAAGCTATTTGCAAAGCTCTTCCGCAAGCTCAAGAAGCTCCAACCGCCCAACTATGTCTCCTCGTCCGATGAAGAAAAAGCGGAGTCCAACCAAGACGAGCAGATCGATGACGAGGCAACTGAGTCCGCCAACCCCGAGGCGCGCCCAAGAACATCCCACCAAGCCTAGAAAGAAAAGAGAAATAAAAAACATTGTGAGATATTCTATTTCAAGACATCTTTCTTTTTATTTTCGTTTTTCGTTTTTATTTATTTTGTGAGATTTCTCGAGCTTGTGATACACCGAGACGGTGTAATTCAAGTCCGGGGGAGTACTAATCTGAGTTTTATTTGTTCTGTTTTATTTTCACTTTTGCATTCGCATAAAAAAAAAAAAAAAAAAAACGAAAATCATTTTTCTCATTTAGGATTTGATTTTTCATTCTTCATAGGATTGAGTCTAGAAACTTTGCATAGGGGACAATGATTAAACACATGAACTTTAAAAACATTGCCATTGATAAACATGTTATGATGCATAAACCGCTTTGAAAAATTGGAAAATCCATGTTTTGATCTCTTGGCTTGCTTGTCTTTGATTATGATGAAGCTTGTTGTGATTTGATTCCAACTCTATTTACTTGAACCTAACTTGAACATTAATTGTCTCGCCTAAGGGTTCGAAATGCATTTTCATGGTCTTAATATATATACTCGGATTTTCTTATCTGCTTTGCCACTATTGTGCTAATTCGAGTAGTTATCCTCATTTTTAGGATAGTTCTCCACCTCATCACCTAAGACAATTGTTTCAAACCTTGTTATTTGTGAGTGAGGCATTTTTCTTGAAAATGCATACAATTGAAAAATCTTGTAAGAGAAAGGAACGACATGGCTTGTCTTCCTTAGACAAATGATTTGGGAATTGGGAAATAGAATGGTTAAGATAAGTTGGATAGAATGGTGAGTGAAGTGAGGAAGAGGGTGAGAGAAAATCGATTCAAGGTTAAAGAAAGAGCATAGAACAAAAAAAGAAAAGAGAAAGAAAGCGAGAAACTCTAGGAAAGAAACATGTATTCAAGGTTGTCTAAATTCTTCAATTACACCAAAAAAAAAAAAAAAAGGGAATAAGAGTTTAGACTAAGAGGAGAAATTCCTCTAGAGTGTTAACAAAAGAAAAAAAGAAATGAGGTTATGAACAATGTGTTTATCTAGCTAAAAGGGCTACGGTTTTATTTACGGGATAAGAGGTTGCGAGGCAATGAGCTTAAGACGAGAGATTAGAAAGCTAGGATAGGATGAAAGATAATCTTTGGTACATCTTTGTTCTATTCATTCCTTGCTTTTTCGAATTGCCATGCATGCGTTACGTTTTTGTGAGAGTAAGTCACCCGGAAAATTTGAACCTCCTCATGCATTATGCTTTCAAGCCTTTCTCACCAAAACCGATTGAGAATGTTTTAGATTCCCTTATGCGAGACCGCACTTGAAAAGATTTAAATGAATGTTAAAGAGTTGGTTGATAGGAATGCTTGTAAATTCTGAAATCTTAGGCATTTGAGTAAAAGATTCGAGTTGCGATAGGTATGGAGAAGTTCGTGAGAGTAGAAGCGATTCTTGCATCATGATATGTTTACCTAAGGACATTGAGTTGAAAGTTTTGTGTGTTTCCTTTTGGATATGAGTCTCTGTATTCAAACCTCTCTTCTTGGCTTGCTTTGCTTTATTCGCTTGAGGACAAGCAAAAGGCAAGTCCGGGGGAGTTGATATCAGTGTATTTTACCACATCGAGTCTCATATTTTCTTTCGTTTTCCTTGTGTTTCATCTAGTTTTCATTATATATACATTGCATTTAGGTCCAAAACGAGTCACATTACATTTTAGATGTCCTAGGTCGTTTTTGTGTTCTTTTTGGCTTGCTGGAGCCTTTCTCAAGTGTTTGAGAGTGACTTGGATCTGCTTGGATGAAAGGAGACGATTGAAGTTCGAAGAAAAACCGCAAAGATCGAATGAAGAGCGAGAAGACCAGGAATCAACGTGCGATCGGTTGCAAACCGATCGCAGAAGCCGATGTCAAGGAAATCAATGCGCGATCGGTTGCAAACCGATCGAACAACCGATCAAGATTGTGATACGACTTTTGGCTTGACTTTGGGACCAACCCCTTTTGTAATATATTCAACACTTGTTTTCTCTTTCTTACCAACTCTCCACAGACGAAAATATCATGCTCTCTGCTTCTTTTTACTGTTCTAGAAAACCTATCTCTTCTCTCCTCTTGTGTTCATGAAAGATTCAAGATCTACACCATTTTAGTGAAGATTTTCTTAATTTCCTTCCATCAATCTTCTTATTTTTACTATGTCTTGCTTTTGTTCGGTTTTGTTTTGTGATTTAGTTATGTGTGAATAGTTTCATTATGGATTGTGGGAACGGTTGATTTAGAGGGATATATAATGATCTTTTGATGTTTAGAACAAGATTATAGAAGTTCTCATGTTTAGAAATTGTCTTAAAGCTAGGATTGAACTAGCTACTCAATTTCTAGAACATGGACATATTACACTTGAGAGAGGTTTGGTAATTGTCTAGAAGATTTCTAATCATGTTTTGATGCTTAGCAAGATGATAATCGTGACTAAGGATCATTAATTGGCTAAAAAGGATTTGCGTTTTATGTTTGATGATAATTTTGTAGCAATTGAGAGATTAGCTAATTTGAATTATCAATGAAGGGTTTAGCATCATAAGAGTGAGTTAAGCTATTTGTATGTGTTCTTTGCCATAGAATTCAGCTCATTGAGTGATTAGAAACATCATTAGTGAATCATCGAATACTCCTAATCGAATGTCATTTCTTACGATCCATATCTTTATTTTCTTGAGTAAAATCGATTTAGTGTCTTGTTTTCTTTGAATATGTGTTTCTTGAACTAGCTTGTATTCATTTTAATTGTCATGTATGTTTTTATTCTCTGTCTTTTATTTGTAGTTTTATCGTAATTAATTCTTAGAGGAAAAACCAACAAAAATCGTTAGCTTAGCTTAAGTAGTTTCTTGTATTCTTACTGTAAGTACTCAAACGACACGCCGTTATGATTGCGGTAGTCTACACATTAGGGTAATTGATGTGTTGAAAAACGACTAATCACTCTTCATTTAAACCATCATTCACAACTAAATTCAGAATGTGAACACAACACCGCATATGCATAAACTCACTATATAAAACCAAAGCATCATTTCCCACTACTTTGAATAAATTCTTAAATCTCGTTAGAACAGAAGTGTTGACAGTAGTATTGTCAACGGTTATGATAAAGACCTTCTTTATGCCTCATTCAGCCAAACACTCAAGAATAACATATGATATAGTTGCTTCTTTATGATCTGAGATGTTCTTAAAACCAATTATTAGCTTCCTTAAGTGCCAACTTGCATCGATATAATGTGTTGTAATAACCATAACTCGCACCTGTCGTGGTAGCAACTCATATATATGTGGTAAAATATACCATTTGCTTATTAAAACCAAGCATATTTCTCATAACTGCTTTCCCTTTCACATACATTTCAAAAATTTCTCTAGTTGATGTTCTTCGAGAATGAAGCTTGTAAAGATTAACTTGACTACATAAATGTCTCCAAGCCAAAGGTCAATGAATACAACTTTAGTCACCCAAAACAAGCATCTCATTAGATGCCTCATTGAAAATATCTTCATAAACTTTTCCAAACTTCACATTAACACCGTTACCTCCAAGAGTTAAAATGAGTTTGACTATACCTTGTATTTCTTGCATGAAGTTAGATGTTTCTGCAAATTTAAAGTTCGAGATGATGTTGCATAACTCATTACTCTACCACAATAGTGACATTTGCATTGTCATTATTCTCCACAATTCTAGTATAATGATCCCATACATAAGACCTTGAACTAGTTTTCTTCTTTGCCTTAGATGATGTTGCACTTGTTCCCGGAATTTATTTCCTTTTGCTTTCAGTTCCAGGACTAGGAATCCCGACATGATCTTCGGTTCCCTCTACCTCATTATCCTTCGACTCTAAGTCTCATATAGATTATAGGTTTTTCGGTTTTTTCAGGTACTTGTATAGTTCTCGGATAATACTCGAACCGAACCGAGAACCAAATATAATTTATACAATTGCCATTCGGATATTTTTGGCTATCCAAAACCGACCGAAACCTCCAAATCGGTTCGATTTGGTTCCTTCAGTTCTGATTAATTTGCCTATGCCTACCCAAAACCAATACGCTAATTTGAAGAAAAAACCTTAACCATAACATATCAAAAGAATTTGCAGCTGTATATCAATCTTTATACGAGTCTTCTCTACCAAATCATACAAACAACATCAAAGAATGTAAAAATGAAACAATTCTTTAAAGGAAAAAAACGTTAATTAATGTTGCTCCAATAATGAAATTGCNATTTCAAAAATTTCTCTAGTTGATGTTCTTCGAGAATGAGGTTTGTAAAGATTAACTTGACTACATAAATGTCTCCAAGCCAAAGGTCAATGAATACAACTTTAGTCACCCAAAACAAGCATCTCATTAGATGCCTCATTGAAAATATCTTCATAAACTTTTCCAAACTTCACATTAACACCATTACCTCCAAGAGTTAAAATCTGTGAGTTTGACTATACCTTGTATTTCTTGCATGAAGTTAGATGTTTCTGCAAATTTAAAGTTCGAGATGATGTTGCATAACTCATTACTCTACCACAATAGTGACATTTGCATTTGTCATTATTCTCCACAATTCTAGTATAATGATCCCATACATAAGACCTTGAACTAGTTTTCTTCTTTGCCTTAGATGATGTTGCACTTGTTCTCGGAATTTATTTCCTTTTGCTTTCAGTTCCAGGACTAGGAATCCCGACATGATTTTCGGTTCCCTCTACCTCATTATCCTTCGACTCTAAGTCTCATATAGATTATAGGTTTTTCGGGTACTTGTATAGTTCTCGGATAATACTCGAGCCGAACCGAGAACCAAATATAATATATACAATTGCCATTCGGATATTTTTGGCTATCCAAAACCGACCGAAACCTCCAAATCGGTTCGATTTGGTTCCTTCAGTTCTGATTAATTTGCCTATGCCTACCCAAAACCAATACGCTAATTTGAAGAAAAAACCTTAACCATAACATATCAAAAGAATTTGCAGCTGTATATCAATCTTTATACGAGTCTTCTCTACCAAATCATACAAACAACATCAAAGAATGTAAAAATGAAACAATTCTTTAAAGGAAAAAAACGTTAATTAATGTTGCTCCAATAATGAAATTGCTTGGTTGTATGCTCTCATTAGTCGTAATGTCTGTGCATCTCGTGTGGCTTCGTCACTCCATATCTCTAAGGCTTTCACTAGTCAACCACAACTTCTTCTGAAGAATTAATACAACGTTGTCTGAATCTTGATCTGAATCTGAATCTGTCTTGGTTCCTACTTCCTCCCAATGCAATGCCTTAAGATACTTCTTCACCAAATCCACCACATTCTGTTTATCCCTTATGATTATAAACCCACTAGGGCGCAATATTCGATCCATCTCCAGTAACAAATCAGCTTCACTACACCCTTTTTTCTTGATATCCGATACAATGTCCCACGCATGGAGAAGATCATAGGTCCTTGGATATGTCGAGAATGCTTCACACCTGTTGGTACAATGAAACCGAATAATAAAAAAAAGAAGATTAACATGCTACAGATTCCAGATAATATTACCAATCAGCAATGTGTCATTTTGATTAAAAAGAAACTGACCAGCTATGAACCGCGCCCATTAAACCTCTGTCGTATATCAGTTTAAGCGTGTTAGGTCCGTCCTCGGGTACAACATTCATTACCCAGACATCTTTTTCTTTCAGAGCAGCAGCAAATGAGCCCATGCTTGCTTTCATGTCCATTATGTTTCTCACTGTATCTGATTCGATTCTAGAACTCAAGAGATCCCAATAACTATCTACTCTCTGCCTCCAAAGTTCCTGTACGAATAAGAAACATATGATGTAACTGAATAGCCCATGTTCTTAGTTTGTCAGTTGCAATAAACAGAGAAGCTATGGGTTTCTACAGACCGTGTCCTTCTCAAACATGCCATTTGAGTAGCCAAAATCAGCAAGCCTAGGAGGAGGAGAGGTTAACCGAGCCGGCCATGGAGCTAATCCACTTCCCTTTGTTCTGTGGTCATCTATAAATAACCCCAACAAAGAGTTCAATGGGAATCTTATTGCATTATACTCTGTTATTGGAAAGCGAGAGTTCTGAAAACTTACGGTCAGTGTAAGGAGTAATGCAGGCTTCCATGTTGACTCCCCACACAGCATCAGGGTCATTATCAGAACGGCAAAGAGGAGGCTGAGTTCCGGGTTCTCTTTCCAGATAACAATCATTTGTCAAAGGTTTCTGCCAAATAACAGTTTGGTTCCTTTTTGCCGCTATCTTCCAGCACATACGCTCCACGAGAGCACTCATTTCTCTCCAGATTCTGAGGTCCTCTTCATCTTGTGCATATGCCTCTGGAGATGAATATGCAAAATAACCACCAGGTCTGAGTACTCTGTCTAGCTCGAGAAGAAGAATCCCGTCCCTTTGAAGCCAATCGATTCTGCAACGTGAACAGTGAGCAAGTTCAAAAGATCTGCTTGGGTATGGTAGCCTCTTTGTCCCTAAAACACCGAGAGAGGCAGGAATGCCTCTCTCAAGAGCAAACTGGATTTGGTTCTGATGCACATCGTTCGGAGCCAAAGACATAGCCAGGATATCCGATGATAGAAGGTAACCTCCAAAGCTCGCAACACCACAACCAACATCAAAAACTGTCCTTAGCCTTCCCCCGTTGTTTAAATCGTTGTTCGGAAAGTTAAGCATCTGAAAATTTTCGAGAATACAATCAAGAAAATGAAGAATAACATACGCTCTGCCTCACATTTGCCATCAAGAATATGTTATATGTATATAAACCAAGCAACTGCCTTACATTTGCCATCAATGCAATGTACTTATCAGCCCCATAGTGAAAATGTGTGCCACCACCAGGGAAATTAATTTTATCTCCTTTGACAACCATCCAGTTTTGGTCAGACTTCTCATGTGCAAGGTGAGTATGAGGTATGTTCACTTTCCACACTTCGTCTCTGCTTTTTGGCCATCTAATTGGAATCTACATATAACATATTCAAAAACAAAACAGCTTCAGACGTGGAAAACAGCACTGAACATACCGACAGAAGAGGAAAAATATAGCCCACCTTATATCCATTAGGAGGAGGAATCAAGCAATTGAATCGTCTTTCCGGAGGAGGACAATGGCGTTCATAGTGCTCCATCAAAGACAAATCCAGCTTCAGTCTCATTTGGTATATGAAATTCCTGTCTAAGCAAGGAATAAGCTCTGAATGCCGATCATCGCACACCTTGGAAAAAGAAAGAAGAACACATTAACATTAACCACTTGAACCTAACTTAACCATCAATGCTCGAAAGACTCACAGGAAAACTTCGTGGCGTGAAACCAAACGAGCTGGAATTGTCATCCTGTTTGGTCTCATCTTCATCACCACCCAAGCCTAGTTTTCTCCCATATTGAATAGCTGAGGCCCTATGATCAGAGGAGCCGTAGAAGAGATAAACGAAAACAAGGACTACCGCTGCAACGCAGACCAAAGCAATCACACGTTTCTTTTGCCCTCCATCTGATCTTCCCTTCATTGCCTTTGTGATATCGAGATCCGACTTAAAAGGATGCAGACTACTAAGTGGAGACTTCAGTAAAAGAAATTGATGAAACTTTGAATCTGTTCAATGTAAATAACACAATGATCAATATCTGTAAGAAGACAAGCATGGTAAGCAAAAACATCACAAAACTCAACAAAAAGTTGTTGTGCGTATGGACCATTTGATCCAAAATCTTTCCATAACAGATCTGGTGTGAGAAACAGAAGCAAAAATCTAATCGAAAAAAGGGAACAATAGGATATGAAACAGAACTGGATCAACCAACAAATACATTTATCCACTAGTATCAATCTAACCATATATATGTAAGAATGCCTCAGAATACAAAATCGAAAACCATAGGAGAAGCTTACAAACAATCAAAATTTTCAAAAGCTACAAGTAACAAACGGTGCACAGAGCAAAACCGATTCGTATCTCCACCAAATTGAGGAAGTAGAAGAAAAAAAAAAGAAGAAGCGAGATTTAAACACCAGAAAGATCAAAGAGAGGGACTCACACAAGAGTAGCTCCTAGATTTGAAAGAGACAATGACAAATCGAGGCAAAATCCAGAGTGTAGTGGACAGAGAGAGAGAGAGATAAGGAGATGGGGATGGAGAGAGACTCGGATCTAAAGATGGGATTTGTTGCTTCTTCTCTGTCTATCTTCTAAATTAGAAAAGAGACGAACTTCTTCTCTTCTCCTTATATGGTGGATGAAGGCAAGCAAATGGCAGCGAGAGAGACTGCAAATGAAGAGGGAGAGAGAGAGAATGAGAGAATCCGTGGAGTCGAGGTCGTTAATATTTTTATTTTATTTTATTTTTAATTTCTTTCGATCAATCTAGTTTTTGTCGGCGTTCTCTTTTGTTTATAATTTGCAAATGTCTAAAAATAAAAACAAATAAAAATTATTCGGATTTGTAAATTCTTAGGGTGTTATTCAATTATAGATTTTAATAAATTTAAATCCCATCACAATCGTCTGCTGTTCAATTAATGATTCTAATTAAGTTTTAAAATCCAGTGTTATTAGATATTTTATTTGTATAAATCATGTTGACAAAAAAAAAATAATGTTTAAGAGATTTTAAATCCAATGATATATAAAATATTTTATTAAAATTCAGTGTTATTTAAAACTAAATGATTTTTAAAATCTTCATATATTGATTTATTTTGTTATATAAAGTTGAATCGTTCAATGTGAACTAAAATTTAGTGTTACTTAAGAATAAATTGTTATCAAGAATAATTCTATATAAGATTCCTAATATATAAATTGTTTGATCATTCATTTATAAAGAATTCAGTAACAAAAATTCAAAGGTATAAATTTTAAACATGAATTATTATATTAAAATATAAATTTCTTAACATGTTAAAACAATAAATTTGTGGATAAGTTATGGATCAATTTCGAATGTACTAATTACAAATTACAAAACATAATTTGTGGATAAGTTATTGGGATCTTAATTTAGGATCTAACTATACGAGTCATATATATAAATACGCGAGTTATCAATTTTTAAATCTAAATATTTTATCATTTTCCCGCGTATCACGCATGGCCTAATCTAGTTTAAAATAAATTCTAATAGAATACTAAATTATTAAAAACAAAATCTAAGTTATACTGCCGAGATTTTATAATCCACACATATAAATTCTTAAAAATGATATCAACTTTCAAATGTTAGAAAAATATAAAACCTAGAAAATTAACTTTAAATTTGTGATTCAATTCACATACTAAAAATATAAGCAATTCTCCAAAATGACACTAAATTTAATTTTGTTGACCCATGTAGCGGGTGAAAGTCACAAAACTATCATCATTAAAAGCGGAATAGACTCAAGTATCTCTCTTGTACTCTACCCTCGATCATTGATAACCCTAAGAAGAAAAAAACAGTTTTTCTTCGACAAAAAAAAGACTGCCGCAAAACGATAGCTGACGATCCTCTGATTCGCCAAAATCGTTGCCATCGCCAGAAATTTATCATCGCCGGAAGCTTTTCGTCGCCGAACGGTAAGATTTTACTCTCATTTAATCTCTTCGATTGATTTTCAAAACCTTCCTCCAAATTCGATTTTTCGGCGAGTTTGGTCATGGTGTCTGTGAACTTGATGTGATTGTTGGCGTCGCTGCGTTGCTTTTCAGACCTAAGAAGCTACCTGAGATTCTCACCTCTAGAAGATAAGGCGATTGATCAGTGCTGATTAAAAACAGATAAAATTTGGAATTTGAAATTTCAATTTAATTGCTTAATTTGATGTGTTTCCACTTGAATCAAAGAAGGTGATATGCAATTCTGGAGTTTCATGTGCCAATTCATGTGAAAAGCTTGTTTATTGTAGTTGGAGTTGATGTAAAAGGTCTTAAGGAGGAATGTGTTTCTGGGAATTCTATGTTTCAAGTGCTTATTTATTGTATGAGTTTTGTCTGGATTTGTGATAAGAACACTCAGAAATATTAGAAAAAGTGGCACGACTTTGCTCTATAAAGTATATAACAAGAATAAATCACTTCATTTCCTTGTAATATAGTAGCTCATTGATACTTTTGATGTATAGTATATCGACCAAAACATGTTGTTATTGTTGATTTATTTGTGAATTTTGCGTGAGTTGTGATATAGGATTTTTTTTTTTTGATATATGTTGCAGCATCTGCAGAAAATTCACCATTCAAAATTCCAGTAATGAGCTCGTGTTTAGTTTGATAATAAAAGTTTGCTCCTATAATTGATTTTCGTTGCATAGGGACAAGACTTTCATTGCTCTTTCTATCTACTTCTAGCTGTCTCATGTTTAGTTTTTACTATATGTTCAAGTTTCTCTTTGATTTTTTGTTTGTAGAATTAGTCTTCAAGAGTCTGATTGTTGCTTTTCTTCCTTAACGTTTTTGTCACATGTTTGTATAATATTTTTTAAAGTTCTTTCATATTTTGGATCACATGAATTATCTTATTTTACTGTGAGCATATGTTCTCTCCGTTGTTTAGTAGTGGATTTGAGTGTCTCACTTGAAAGTAACCGTGATTCTTCTTTTATTAGGATGGTTTCAGAAAACCCTTCCTAAAGCATTAAGAAACATTCCTGAATTTTCAATTCGGGAAGACCTTCCTAATTTTAAGAAGGATTCGATCTAATAGTTTAGGAAGGTCTTCCTAAATCACTTTAAATCTACTTAATATTAATTAAGTTAAGCTTGTTGTGAAGTTTTCTTTGTTAGTATAAATTGTAATATTTGTGGTATTTTGCAGAGATGATTCCTGATATCTGATGTGTGTTCCTGCCAATAAGAAGGCTAATGCAAATGATTTTATTCCATTTAAATTTAGGGAAATCTGCCAAACAAATTCCAAATTTTGTCAATCTGGCAAAAAAAGACACGATTTTTTAGAACGACAAAAAAAAACATCGAATTTTGGTTGATTTGCCAATTAATTACCAATATTTTCGTTGACCCGCCATACGACATCGTTTCACTTAATTTTGTAAAATTTACATTCTTCTGGATTCGAACTCGGGACCTCTGGACCGCATAATGGGGTGTTTTGTCATTGAGCCACTGACACTTTCAAAGGTATGTATAACAAAATTTATTTTATAGAGTAGGGATGGACGTTCGGTTAAACGGTTCAGGTTCGTTTCAGGAAATTCGGGTTTCGGGAAATTTGAAATATGAAAGAATATGTCCGAATGAGAAATTTGAAATTTTGGGTTTCGGGAAATTCGGGTTTCGAGTTTCGAGAAATTTTGGGAAATTTCAAATTTCCCAAATTTCGGTTACGTTTTCAAATTCGGGTTTCGGGAAATTCCAAATTTGAAATTTCAAATTTCTCCAAAATTTCAAATTTCGCAAAACCCGAATTTCCCGAAACCCGAATTTTAAAACGTAACCAAAATTCAGGAAATTTGAAATTTCCCGAAATTTTCCGAAATTTCTCGAAACTCAAAACCCGAATTTTGTCGAAACCCAAAATTTCAAATTTCCCATTCGGACAAATTCTTCTTATTTCAAATTCTTCTTAACCGAACGCCCATTCCTGCTCTATAAAATAAATTTTGTTAGACATATCTTTGAAAGTGTTAGTGGCTCAATGGCAAAACACCCCATTTCGAATCTAGAAAAATGCAAATTTTACAAAATTAAGCAAAACGACGTCGTTTTGGGTCATTTTTGCAAATCTCAAAACGAGATGAAACGACGTCGTTTTACTTAACGAAAGATTCTGTTAAGTTGCTTAAGTGGCGGGTCAACGAAAACATTGGTAATTAATTGACAAGTCAACCAAAGTTCGATGTTTTTTTTATCGTTCTAAAAGATCTTGTCTTTTTTGACCATATTGACAAAGTTGGGGATTTGTTTGGCAGATTTTCCTTTAAAATTGAGAAGCTAGAAGGAAGAGGTATTCCCAAAACATACATTGTGGGCAATTATACTATTTTTATCTTTAAGATGATTGAATGCCACTCGGGATTAAAGATATGTCCACGCGGACTGATGATACAGCACATGACACAAAAAGCAAGCTGAACCTCGATGTTTTCGAAGAGTTTGTTGATGGTTCCTATAAAATAATGACTTGTATTCATTTTAATTTTTAATCTCTTAAACTTATGACTGCTATAAAATAATGACTTGTATTATTACTTACTAGTTCTTGCCATTTTTTGTTTTTATCAAACTACTCTTGAATCTCGAAGCATGGACATAGGGATATGGAAGGTGCACAAAGTCAGGGATGCGTAACCACTACACCATGCTATCATTCAACATGTGTAGGGGGAAATTAAGTGTTTAAACTATAGTTGTCTAGTTTCATGAAGGCCTTTCTAAATGTGTATGATTGATTGTTTCTTAAAATTTTACAGGTAATAGAATTAGTATATTTTCGATTAGTGGATCACAAAATCAACAAAATATCATCCAATATAAAGTTTAAATAGACTCATAACCACGATAAAACCCCCAAAATAAGAGAATAATAGAGTTTAGAATGTCAGAATAAAATTTAGGAAACCATTCCTAAAACATATGAAAAACTTCATAAAACGTTTGTCTATCGTGAATCGTCCTGAAACAAGAAATGTGCACCTAAAATCATGTTCATAAACGAATCAAGAGTTACGAATCAAGAATTAATAACAAGTTACAAATAAATAGTTACATCTCATCAAGAATTACAAATAAAGATGGATCATGTGATTAAAAACTCTCGATTTCATAAAAAAAGCAAGAGTTTTCTGAAACTTTAGGAAGGATTAATACATATTTAGGAAGGCTATCATGAATCGTCCTAAAACAAAAAATATGCACCTAAATCATGCAAAATTTTGTGAGAAGTACATGTTGTTTTTATGCCCATANAAGATGCATCGTGTGATTAAAAACACGTTTTGAGAAGAAAAAAACAAGTTTTATGAAACTTTAGGACGTGTTACTGCATATTTAGGAGGGCTATCATGAATCGTCCTGAAACAAGAAATGTGCACCTAAAATCATGTTCATAAACGAATCAAGAGTTACGAATCAAGAATTAATAACAAGTTACAAATAAATAGTTACATCTCATCAAGAATTACAAATAAAGATGGATCATGTGATTAAAAACTCTCGATTTCATAAAAAAAGCAAGAGTTTTCTGAAACTTTAGGAAGGATTAATACATATTTAGGAAGGCTATCATGAATCGTCCTAAAACAAAAAATATGCACCTAAATCATGCAAAATTTTGTGAGAAGTACATGTTGTTTTTATGCCCATAAGATACATCTACATGTAAATCACCATCTAAATTTTGCAACCATTGTATGCCTTGAATGTTCTCCACTTCACAGATATCTTCATTGTATAAGTTGGTTGACTGAATGTTGCTTCCAACATTATCTGGAGCAACAAGCTTGCATTTGTCACTCACCTACATCGAATGAAGGAAAATTACAATTAAAAGTGTTGTAATTGAATTATAAGACAATAGAATTCTTGATGGAATGTAACATTTAGGATAACAAGGCACTTGCAAAAAGAGCTATGTAACAGTAAAACAGAGAAAAAATGCGACAAGGTTTTTTCAACATTGGATCCGTTTTTCTTCTTCAGATCTAGTTGGTATGCCTTCGCCGGCGGCCTCTCTGCCAGGCCATGGTGACGGGAAATCGAAGATGATGATGGAGGGAGAGAAAGGTTCGATAAGTGGTTTAAGTATTGAGGAGAAATCCAAAATTGATGGGGTTTTAGTACGAGAGGAGGGAGAAGACCCTCTGTTTCTGCAGAAGAGTATTGTTGCTGAAGCTGATATTCGACCTTCTCAACTTGATGAACGATCAGTGAAGACCACTCCAGGTCTAACTTAGGAGTCGGAGAAGCCTCCCTCACTTCAGCTGGCGACTGCTCAGTCTTCTTGGGTAAACGTAGTCAACAACCGTTCTCACCTTGCTCATCATGAGCTCAAGGTAACCGACGTGGGTGGTTCGAAACTGGTGGTGGTTCCTGATGCAGTTCTAGAAGATACCTCCTTATGGGAGGATCTTCTCATTGGTATATTTCTCTCTACAGCCTCCCATGTAGCAAAGATTCACATAATTGTGAACAAGATTTGGCCGATCGGGAACAAATTCGTAAGAGTGGATGTTTTTGTGGTGAATGACAAGCTTGTCAAGTTTCGAATTCGTGACTCGGGTGTAAGAGCTAGAGTGCTTCGGAGAGGGATGTGGAACATAGCGGATGTTCCGATGGTGGTTTCAAAATGGTCTCCCGTTGTAGAAGACTCTCAACCCGAGATCAAAAAAGTTCCAATGTGGATCACTATGAAGAATGTTCCACAAAACATGTTCTCATGGCAGGGGTTGGGATTCCTAGCTAGTGTAGTGGGGGAGCCCAAACGTCTTCACCTAGATACTGAGCTGTGTAATAAGTTTGATGAAGCAAAAAAATTTGTTGAAGCGGACTTGTCAAAAAAATTTCCCAAGTTTCATACGTTTCAACTTAAGGAAAACAAGGAAGTGGAAGTTGGTTTCACATACCCATGGCTGCCTCCACACTGCAATACATGCAACAAATGGGGACATACAACTGAAGTTTGCATTGTAAACTCAAAACCCTTGAAGATTCTTCAACGTCAAGGACCTGCTCCAACGGTCAACACGGTTTAAGAGGAGGTGGAGGAACTGTGTCTTGGATTCATGGCAGAATTTTTCAAAAGGAGCATGGTCTGTGGTAGGGAATGACTTCACGATCGCTATAAAATCCTTTTTCTTAAAGGATTTTCTCCCAAAGGGTGTAAACTCAACCATCATAGCTCTAATACCAAAAAACGAGGAGGCAACGGAAATGAGGGACTACCGTCCAATCTCTCTATGTAACGTCCTATACAAAGTGATTGCGAAAATCATCGCAAACAGACTAAAGGTAATGCTCCCGAAATTCATCGCTCAGAATCAATCGGCGTTTGTCAAAGAGAGACTGATTATAGAAAACGTTCTTCTGGCAACCGAATTGGTGAAAGATTATCACAAGGAAACAATATCTTCTAGATGTGCAATGAAAATCGACATATCTAAGGCTTTCGATTCAGTCCAATGGGACTTCTTGTTAAATACTCTTGAAGCTCTACACTTCCCAGAAGTTTTTATTCACTGGATCAGATTGTGCATATCGACTGCTTCTTTCTTGGTACAAGTAAATGGTGAGTTGGCGGGTTATTTTGGAAGCAAACGAGGACTAAGGCATGGTTGCTCACTATCTCCTTACCTCTTTGTCATATTTATAAATTTCTTATCTAGATTGATTGATGTGGCAGCGGCGGAGAGACATATTGGCTTCCACCCAAAGTGCAAATCGATCCAACTAACTCATCTTTGTTTTGCCGATGACCTGATGGTGTTTGTTGATGGGAAAAAAAGATCTATATAAAGTATTTTGAAAATATTTGAGGATTTCGCAGGAATGTCAGGTTTGAAAATAAGCGTGCAAAAATCAACGATGTACTTGGCAGGAGTAAGTGATCGTTGTAAAGAAGAAATCATGGCACAATTCCCCTTTGGAACCGGTCAACTTCTGGTACGTTATCTTGGACTCCCTCTGCTAACAAAGCAGATGACGGTGGCAGATTATACTCCATTGCTAGAACGAATCAAGAACATAATAAGGTCTTGGAAAGTGCGATATTTATCCTTTGTCGGAAGGTTACAATTACTGAGCTCGGTGATTTTGAGTATTTGTAATTTTTGGATGTCGGCTTACTGACTTCCGAGTGGCTGTATAAAGGATATCGAAAAAATTTGCTCGGCTTTTCTGTGGTCTGGCCCGACTCTTAATCCAAAAAAAAGCAAAGGTATCTTGGGAAGTTGTTTGTAGACTAAAAAGTGAAGGGGGTTTGGGGTCTAAAACCGCTGAAAGAAACTAATAAGGTGACAGCTTTGAAGTTGATTTGGCGGATCTTATCATCAAAAGACTCGTTGTGGGTAAAATGGGTACACAATTCTATAATCAAGAAGGCTTCATTCTGGACGAAAAAAATGAGCTCAAGTTTGGGGTTGTGGATTTGAAAAAAAATCATAAAGTTACGAGAGGAAGTAAAAGAATTTCACAAAATGGAGGTTCGAATGGGGGCAACAAACTCTGTTCTGGTTCGATAGTTGGTCACCTTTGGGCCGAATTCATAATATTACATGTGATAGAGGATTCATCGATCTGGTAAATAAGCGCTAATGCAACAGTGGCTGATGTCCTCGAGAAGAGTAGACGTCGCAGACATCGGACAGTGGAGTTAATCACCATCGAGAGGGAAATCAGATCATGTCTTCTGTCGCCGAGAGGAGTGGGAGATGATATCCATTTTTGGAAAACGGATGCTAACACGTTCAAGGAAAAATTTAACACCAAGAGCACAAGGAACATGATAAGACAAAGAAACCCAAGAACAGACTGGTAAAAAGGTGTTTGGTTTAGCTACTCGACACCAAAATATTCTTTTGTAACTTGGCTAGCAATTCAGAATCGTTTGTCAACATGCGATAGAATGAGACAATGGAATGGAGGCCATAGCTACGAGTGTGTGTTTTGCGGATTGGATGAATCAAGGAATCAATTGTTCTTTTCTTGTTCATACAGTTTCGGCATATGGGAACATCTCGTCTCGCAACTACTTGGAAACTTGTACTCGGTAGAGTGGGACAATCTGGTTCAACTGCTTCACAATTCAACTCTACAAAGATTAAAAGTGTTCTTATTCAGGTATGCGTTTCAGGCAATGATTTATCATATTTGGAGAGAGCGAAACTCCCGAAAGCATGGGGATTCCCCAATCACGGCAAGACAGCTTCTAAAAGTCATCGATAAAAAATGTCCGAGATCGAATTACATGTATTCGGAAATCAAATGACATAACGTATGAAGACACTCTAATCACGTGGTTTGAATCCAGAATCACTTGAGTTTTTCAATCTTTGTAATTTCCTTTTAAATCTTTCAATATCGCAGACGCAATCATTGTAAAAACGTTTTTTTTTTGTTCGAATTAATTTAACATTCAGTTCAAAAAAAAAAAACATTTAGGAAGGTGTTCAACACATTTAGGAAGATATTCATGAAACATTAACAAATAGTCAGTGAATAAGTTTAGAGTGAAATCATTCTCTTTCATTGTCTATGTGATTACATGTAACAATACGTCGATCATGAGCAATTCACTTGATAATTGGTATTAGCAACAACACAAATCTTGTTCATTTCAATCCTCTCTGAAATCATGTAATCATGGATATTATGCAATGGTAAGGAAATTATGCAATGGCCAAAAATCTTACATAAAACGAAATAGCTGGAATGGTTTACTTACCGTTACACACATACGAATAAGTTCAGGATTCTCTTTTATCTTGTTGATGAAAGTTCGTAGTTAGTTGAGTGTAGCATCTCTATCTTGAATTCCAAAATCTTCAATAACCATATGAATTAAGTCCTTGTATTTGACATCCTCATCTATCTCAAAAAGTGATGCTCTTTTGTTTGTATCCAGTAAAAATTCCCACTAAAACTTTGCATTAGATTTTCACTCTCCACAAACACAATAGATTTCCACCATATTTCACAAACACAATATTACCTATCAAAGAAAGCAAAGCAATAAACTTCAATGAGAAAGACACTTCAATTCATGACTGCATAACCAATTCATGACTGCATGATGAACCTGGAAAACTTCCTTGTATTGTCGAAATATATTGAGATTGTCGCGATTAGCTGAATTTCCAAATCATGACTCTCAAAACTTCCTTGGATTGTCAAAACGGTGTGTGATTGTCGAAAATCGTCAGCTACAGATCCAGACAATCTCCAAGTCTGAGAAATTTGTTAGGTTCTGGGATATTCTCAGAAGACGATCTCAGAAACTCATCGCGAAGAAGACGATCCTAGTTTATTTAAAAGTTTATATTTAATGCTATTATAAGGTATTCTCTATTTGCAAGAAAATTAATGGGAAATTATCCAAAATAGTCCACTTTTAAAATTTTTGTTCTAAACTTAGCATCAATAGTTGAAGATGACAATAATAACACAAATTTAATATTAAAATGACCTACATTGGAAATAGTGAAACCAAACGTAATGTTTTAATTTTATTTTGAATTTATTTTGGATAAACAAATATTTTTACATAATTATTTGTGCTATTTTTGGAATTTTAAATTTAGGGTGCTAGGTTTGGCACAAAAAAAATAATTTTTTATGCTATTTTAGGGTATTTCTCAAAATTAATTCTATAGAGATTTAAAGTTAAACTGATTAATGATTAAAGTAATAAAAAAAACATTCTCACCTCTCACCTCTCACATCCACGACTCTCTCTCTCTCTCTCTTCTTCTACTTTTTTTTCTCTCTCTCTCCTTCTTCTTCTTCCTCTTCTTCTTCTTCTCTCCCTCCTCCGCCAACGGATTTCAGTGACTGTGAGTGCATCTCCGGCGTTGTTTCCAACTGCTCCACCGCCGTTTCCACCAGATGTGCTCCCCGGAGCCAACGTCTTTGGCCAAGGCAACGACACGGCTAAAGGCGGCTCCCCATGCGCCATAGTCGCCGCCTACAAAGTATGTTGGCCGCTGGTCAAAGGCAATGTGTGCTACAACGCCGACGTGCCGCTTTCGACGCCGCCATCCACGACGGTGCTGATGTCATCTCTGTCTTGCTTGGCGGCAAGCCTACCTCGTTTTTTAACGACAACGTAGCAATCATGTCGTTTCAAGAAGCAGATCGTCGTCGTTTGCTTCACCGGGAACTCTGGACCGGCGGATGGAACGGTTACGAACGTGGCGCCGCCGCCGAACACATGCTCATTGAACTTCCGAACATTGTTTTCGTTGGATTAATCGTTTTTTGGTTGATATGCTGCTTCATGAGGTACGCCCACCACTTGTTCAATAAAATGCCACTAATGATGGTAGATTTATTGGTAGATTTTCATTTGCGGTAGATTTGTTTAATACATTGCGGTAGATTTGTTTAATACGTTGCAGTAGATTTGTTTAATAAAGACATTGTGGTAGGCTTGTTTAAAATCTTGATGGTAGACTTGTTTAAATTATTGATGGTATACTTGTTTGTAGCTTCGTTGATTTGAGTTGCAGAGATACAGATCGGTATTCGTCAAGTTGTAGATCCACCATATCTGCTCTGTCGCCTCCTTCCGGCAAAAACACGTTTGATTCTCGACACACGATATGGTAGACTTGTTTTCAATGATTTGGTAGATTTGTTTAATACGTTTGTGGTAGACTTGTTTAATACGTTTCGGTAGACTTGTTTAATACGTTTCAGTAGACTTGTTTAAATTCTTGATGGCAGACTTGTTTAAATTCTTGATGGTAAACTTGTTTAATACGTTGTGATAGACTTGTTTAATACGTTGTGGTAGACTTGTTTGATACGTTGTAGACTTATTATCTGGAATTTTTTTTCTTTTTCTCCAGTATGCGACGGGCGACGAACGACGGGTCTGAAGAGTCACTGGGCGATGCGATGGAAGGGAAGTCGAGATTTGTTTATCAAAAAATTTGTTTGTAGATTTGTTTACTACTTGAATAATGGCAAATTTGTATATTTGGTGGCCGATTTAATTTTAGGGTTTTGTAGATTTATTAGAATGGTGGCCGATTTGCTTGTAAACGTGGTTGATTCTCGACAGATATGCTCCGACATACGATATGGTAGACTTGTTTTCAACGATTTGGTAGATTTGTTTAATACGTTTGCGGTAGACTTGTTTTCAATGATTTGGTAGATTTGTTTAATACGTTTGTGGTAGACTTGTTTAATACGTTGTGGTAGACTTGTTTAATACGTTGTGGTAGACTTGTTTAATACGTTGTAAGGCTTCTATATAAGCTAGTGTACTCATCTTGGTTCAATAACACGAAATCATTCAGACTACACTTCATATATTGAGAGCAAACTTATAGTTCTGGTTCCTTTAATAGTCAGTATTTTTTGTTGAAGTTTGTAGGTGTGATATATTAAACTGATTTGGCTTTACTTTAATTCTATCTTTGTGTAGTAGTATTCTTAGTCCAATGATTTGATAAAATTCAAAATAAATATGCCAATGAATAAAAAAGGAATTTCAAATGATTTTGTCTACAATCTGGTGGTTTATGTGTTTAAGTGCAATACGGTTAATTTAAATATGACATCTAAATAGGGTTTTTGATATAAATCTAAAACGGCAAAAAGAATGTATCCAAGTGATATGGTTTTTAATGCACTTGCTAGTTCTTATTGCAAACCGCAAAAACATTGGTAGACTGTAAATTATAGAAGATTTGATTATATATGGTTACTCACCGCAATAGGAGATAGAAAGAGAACACAATCAATTATCCATTGACAACTACATATCCATTGACAATACTTTGAACTTGTGATTTAAGATGAAATGAAATGTTAACCCCATAAAAAAAATTATTTAACAAAATAAATCTACCATCATTACAATAAATCTACCATCAAACACTAAAAAATTATCATACTTAGCATATTTGGGTGCCTGGTTTTTTCGTAGATCTGAGATTTAGTGTAGGGCAAAAACGTCATTTCTCATTTTGGAAAAAGTCAAATGTCTACCACCAAACAATGTCTATAAATCTACCGTAAAAAAAAGCTTACCATTACACTACAAATAAGTTTACCAAATGAAAGTTATCTAAGTAAATACCAAAGAATTTACTAAATCTACCGCCATTAATTACAAATAAACCTACCAAATAATTTTAAATCTACCGTCATTAATATTAAATCTACCACCATAACAAAACGAAGTCAACGAGATGTTAGACGTTTTTATATCTACCATCATAACAAACAAATCTACCAATTTTTTTTAATTCTACCGTCACTAATATTAAATCTACCACCGTTACAAAACGAAGTCACCAAGATTTTACACGGTTTTAAATCTACCACTATTATAAATAAATCTACCAATCCAATAAAAATCTACCGTTGTCAATACAAATCTACCGTCAAAGAAATAAATTTACCGTCACGAAAAAATAATTCACACTGATTAACTCTACCGCCAAAAGAAATAAGTCTACCGTTTTATAAGATTAATCTACCACCATTGTCAATAAATCGACCAAAAAAGTCAAACATTTACCGTAAGTCAACAGTTTGGTCGTAAAGTCTTCCAACTCATAAACAAATCTACCATCAAAGACAATATATCTATCAAAAATAAATATATCTACCGTGTCGTAAAAATAAGTCTACCAAGATTTAACAAATCTACCATCTTTCAAACAAATCTACCATCCATCAAACAAATCTACGGACCAAAATTTGAGTTGACCAACATCAAACAAGTCTACCGTCAAAGAACGGTAGACTTGTTAAATCAACTTTGCCTACATGGCAAATGAATAGTAATGACAATTTTGTAATTGCGTTTTTCTCAACAAAGGCCATAAGGATAATTTCGGTAATATAAAAAAAAATTAGATTAGTCTAGTAATAAAAATAAACGTAGATCAAACTAATAATAAACATAGAAATAAATGTTAGTATAGTAATCCTCCCATATTTTTAAGTTAAAAGTGCCTCTATGATTTGAAAAAAAAATAAAGTTGCGGAAAAATTGCTCCAACTTGTTTAGTCGTATCATGTATGGAAAGTAAATCTCATGAGAATGATAAACGAATAAGTGGTAGCTTTAAAACACGGTGTGGTGTTTTTCCAAGGATTCTTCAACATTCAAATAATAAAAAAAAACGCATCCAGCAACATGTCCGCAAAAAAAAACAAGGAGATTTGATGATCCCTTCGTCTTTTTTGTTTCAAACATGGTATAGCTTAATAACTTGATCAATATGAGCGCGACATACAGGACATCCCGATTTCTTGTCTTTGATCGCTTTCAAGCAAGAAACGCATCCAGCAACATGTCCACACGGCACACACACTGCTTCAGATGATGCATCCACACAAATCACACACACTCCAGATCCTCCACCATCTTCTTTATTCTCACAGTTTGCAGAAGGGAGTGAGATGTCGACATCGACTGATGGATAGTGTATGAAACCGTCTTCTACTGCCGCTACAGCTCTCAATGGATGAACCGATGGCGCAACCTCATCGGAAATTATGTTTTCAGATGTTTGCAGAAACATTGGAGGATTCATTGGCTGTATAAATTTTCTAATTAGTACCAAAAGTTTAAATGAGACGCACAAATAGCAAATATCTTAACTCCAAAGTTGTATCTTGTGGCAATATACCTGTGGAATTCCTTTACACGCCTCGCAAAACCAATTTAGCTGTTTCATGTCGCCTTTGGTCGCAGCTGCCAGCTTAAGCCGTATTTCTAAAAAAGTTGAGATTAAAATAAAATAAAAAACTTATGTTTCTAATTTACTGAATATATTCAATTAAAACAGAATAGCTTTTATGTAACAATTTTCATGGTTACTGAATCTTTTAAAGCAAGATAAGCAGTACAAAACTTTCAACACTTACGCCAATCTACTTGAGCCCAACGCCTCGCGTGAGAGATGTATCCTCTTCTTCTCACCCTCCTGCGCCTTGGACCTATCCATGATAATAAAGTTGCAATCAACAAGGAAGAAACAGATTCCATCAACATGGGAAAATGTCAAAGAAAATTACTTGTGGAGTTATCAACAATCATCACTGAAGCATCAGACTGATCTGATTTCGGTTCCTCCAACTTGGCTTTCCACAAAGGCATCACTGTTCTTGGTTGTGCATCCTAATTGTATATATATCGACCATAACAATTTCATAAGTATAGAAATCTCAAAACTCAAAACAAATCTTTCGTTCGTGAAACTATGATTCCTCAGTTGAGTTTTTTATACCTGAAGACTAGCATACACAACCAACTCCAACTTGAAAGGCTTTGTAGGATTTCGTGAACCAGTTGGTACAATAACTACCCATCTGCAAAACACGTACATGTTCTAAGGTAGATTCATATATATTCATCTCCAACAACAAGAAAAATAACAAAGAAAATGGTAAAGAGAACGAAAAAGGCGGATAAATGGTAACTGGGTACTCACACTCTTCTTGAAAGAAGCTGAGGAGCAAACAATTCAAGAAAGCTAGGGCCATAAAATTCACGCATCCAACCAGAGAACAAGCAGATGTGACTCTACAGAATCAATCCAAACAGTTCAAAAAGTTATGGCTCATGACGTTTCAGGTAGTTGACTCGTCAATCGCAGAAAATATGAAATTAATGTTACAAGCATACCTCGATTGCGCGTACAACATTACTGTAACCTTTAGCTCTAGCAACCTCAAGAGGTGTCTGAAAATCATCATTCAAAACCAGTGGATTTGCTGCAAGAAATGAAAAAAAAAATAGACATGCCAATGTAAATGAAACACCATAATCATACGCACAAAAAAAAAAAAAATGAAACACCATAAATAGATTGCTTAAACTTTTCAGTCATCAAATTGGCAAGAAAGAGATCAAAAACTTACCATCGTGAGACAGAAGTAACTTAACCGTGTTTTCGAGACCTCTATTTGCAGCATGGTGCAGAGGAGTCCCAGCATTGCAACCTGATACCAACAAACAACACAAAATGTCCAAATTATATTTAATGAGTTTCTCCATTTCATTCACTGAGAAGAATTAGCTCCAAACACAACAAATTTCATTTTGGGACTAAAGCACAAACTCTGCAAAAACAAGAAAGATAAAAAAGGGGGAAGAAAGAAGATTCTTGATTATAAATAATTACCAGAACGATAAGCATTGACATTGGAACCCGACTCAAGCAGAGTTTTTGATACATCACATAGCTCTGCTTTCGTACAAGCTAAGATTAATGGCGTTCTTCCTTCTTTATCAACACACTACATCCAAAACAATTCAGAAAAACTAAATCTTACAATTACTCTTAAGGGGATTATTTCCAGGGATTTGATCAAATGATTAAAAGCTGAAAAGATGGAGTAAGAAAGAAGAAAAACCTCGAGTCCTGCACCTTCATGGCGAAGGGATTTGATACCTTCGATATCGCTGTGACTTACTTGTTGAAACAGTAGCTCGTCCTTGGACTCTTGTTGCCCCATGATCACAAACCGATCACACAGAATGAGGAGAATCAAAATGAAATGTAGTCAGAAAAGAAAAAAGGGGAAAATATATATAGAGGCTGGATAAGAAATTGGAAAACGAAAAGGGAAAATGATGACGAAAACACCTAACACTTTCTTCAATAAGACAAATTATTTTGTTGATTTTTCTTAACGAAGAAGTGTCCGAGAAAGTTAGGAGTTCACTGACTCATGCATGACACAATAACGCCAAAATTGACTTCAAACTCAAACCACTTGGAGATGGAAGTCAAAGGAAAACAGGGGCATTTCGGGGTACACCTCGGATCGAGTTCAGGAACTCAAGTCCCGAACTTCGAGCAATCCGCTGCTCGGAGCCGGATTAGGATCGAGGATATTGTCCAGCAGCCCAACCGAGACCATTGCATCCGTCTCGACCCGAAGTTAGAGGACGGAAGTTGGTAAGTGACATTTCGATTATTATTTCAATTTATTTAGATTTTGAACCTTAACGTACTTATTATTATTATTTTTTAACGTTTTCAGGTTTAAGTTGTCGCCTGAGATCACAAATGCGATATTGCGGATGCTCCACAACTTGTTGGAAAAACCGTACGAGAAGTACTCGGACATGCCTGCTGACGAGAAGGACTTGTGGCATCGGACTTTCGCGGTCAGTAATTTTTTTTTATTTTTCTTCTTTTTTTAGTTCATTTTGTCAATTTTAATTTTGAAAAATAACATTATGTTTTTTTTTTAATGTAGCAAGAGTTCACGTGGCACCATACGGATACGACGAAAGTTATTACCACTTTCGATCGGTATGCCGCGCTTTCTTACTCGAACCACATGTACGAGTGGAAGCAGAAGTGGAAGCATAACAAAGACAAGCCGAAGGACCTTAAGGACGATGTGTGGAAGGGTTTCTGCGAGTACTGGAGTAAGCCTACGACGAAGAAGGTCTCCAAAAAACAGTCGAACAACCGGAAGAGCGAGCAAAGAGGGAAGAGGGTCTACATTCACAACGGGGCGCAAAGACCGTCGAACGCGAGGCGATGAAAATGTAAGTTTAATCACTAATTTTTAATTACTAATTTTTTTTATTATTATTATTTTACTAAACAAAATTTCACAGCCGAAAAAGACGGTAAAGTTCCCAATTACCTTAAAGTCATGGAGCAGAGGCACAACAACAAAAAACTGGTGTGATCCAGGACTTGGAGGTGCGGGAAGTTGTCGAGACCTGCAAGAAGAAGAAGGTGGAACATGAAATTTCAATGTCGCAGCTCACTCTTGACGGATCTGGGTCTTCAAACGAGTTATCTCGGGAAGAGATCAACCAAATTGTTCTCGCTGTAAGTTTTTATTTGTTTTCATTAATTTTTTTTTTCCTTCGTAATTTCATTACTAATTTTTATAATCTTACGTAGGAAACTTGACCCATGAATCTTCTTCCTCGGTTCCTCGCTATGCTTTAGAATACAAAGAAGAAATCGAGAGGCTCAGCCAAACGGTGAAAAACCGTGACGCGAAGGTCGGTGAGTTGCAGTCTGCACACGAGGAGTTGCAGTCCGCTCACAACTCAACCCGTCAGGAGCTCACTGATTTGCAGAAAGATTATGAAGGCGGCCTTCCCCGATCTCTTTCGTAACTAAATTTTCTGTTTTTTTATAACATTTTATGTTTTATGAATTTATATGTTTAATTAAGAAAATTTTATATTTATAAATTATTTTAATTAATTAAATAATCAATATAATTAAAAATTTTGATTTAATTAATTAATTAATTATTATAAAAAAAAAATTTAAAAAAACAAATTATAGATTATCGTCGGAAATCGCTCGGAAATAGTCCGTCGGAATACAATCTGTCGGAAGGTTGCCGACGGCTATCCGACGGATTGCCGACAAATTATTCCGACAAAGATCCGTCGGAAACAAAGCCCATCGGAATCCCGTCGGAAATATTTCCGATGGGATTCCGACAACGTTCCGACGCGTTGTTCCGATCAAACATCCGTCGGAAACAAAACCCGTCGGAATCTTGTCGGAAATATTTCTGACGGCTTTCCAACAACGTTCCGACGCGTAGTTTTGATCAAACATCCATCGGAAATCTGTTGGAAATACGGCCGTCGATAATCCGTCGGAAATATTTCGACCAGTTTCCGACGACTGCAATCCGTCGGATTTCCGACCAAAATTAATTTCCGACGAGCTGTAAACGACGGATTTTTTCGCGTCGGAAAACGCATGTTTTCTTGTAGTGAAATGGTCAAAAGAAACCAAAAGAGTTCACATATACTCACGCTCCGATTGGTAACACTGCGTAATCGCTAACACTTTCTTCAATAAGAAAAATTATTTACTTGTTGATTTTTCTTAACAAAGAAGTGTCCGAGAAAGTTAGTAGTTGACTCATGACACAATAACGCCAAAATTGCTAGACTTCAAACTCAAACCACCTGGAGATGGAAATGGTCAAAGGAGACTACAAGACTTTCTAGTTCACATATACTCACGCTCTAATTAAGCTGCGGAATGATTTCTTATTGATTGAAATAATCTACTTAAAACTCACTTTTATATTTAATGGCTCTTTCTTTGTATTTGTTTTAAGCAAAAAACACAGTTTGCGTTTTTGTGTTTTATTTTTCATTCCGCATATTTTTGTTGATTGGCAAAATACATATGGAATGATGTTTAAAAACGCAATTCCGCCATTTTGCAGGTTACCAATCAGAGCCTCAGTTTTAAGATAGACATTGGATTAAAAAGGACACATCTAAACCGTTAGATTTAAGTTTATTTTTTTCCTATTTTTTTGTTGTCAGTTTTTTTTTACCTATTTATTATTGCCAATGTTAAGAAGTTAAAACCCTAATTGCTCTTTTCGGTGGTGTCGCTTTCTTCCTTGGGGGAAGATGAGATGAGAAATAAAAAGGTCGTGTTTTGTCGTAGAGACGGGAAAATAGGGCCAACTTTTACATAGTTGGAGGAGACCATAAGATACATGTATGTAAACAAGTTCATGGAGAGATAAATGCACAAGGACCAGATGGTTATCTTTGACTTCTCGTCAGCTATGTTCCAAGTTTGGTTCAAATTCAGCAAGTGGAGACAAATGGAAAGGGTTATTAGTCCATTTAATTTACAGTTTCTTTGAACGAGATTAGTCAAATTATTAATTGTGGTTGTTTTGTTTAGTTATATATGTATTTTTGAGTCCTCTGTTAATTTACTTTTGAAATCAGATTATGGTTATCTTACTCAAATACATTGTTAGTGACTGCTTAATCACATATCGATTTTAGTGAACCAAATCGAAGAGACGAAAACAAAGGAGTAGAAAGCTAAGAAGGTTGGTGAAAATTCATCGCATAGGCAGAACCTTAATTAATGTAACTATCAGAACTGAAAAGGAACATTAACTTAATAAGAGTAAAACTCCTCATGTTCTCTTCTCTTCATCGGCCTAATCCGATAGAAACCTCCAACGCTTTCTATTGCTTAGATGAGTTTTACAACTAATATCTCAAATCTGTATATTATCTTATTATATAAAACTGAATCGTTCAAGAGCGTGACACGTAGGATCATTATAACTCACGAGATCGTGACTTATGTCATCGTTAATTTATATCGTGACATGTGCTAATGTAATAATATAAACATTCCAAACAATAAAAAAAAAAAAATTATGTTTAAAGAAAATGGAAACTAATAAAATAAAAAAAAGTAAAGTACGAGAAAAAAAAATATAAATTATTAAATCTATATAAGATTTATAGAAATATTGATTTTATTAATTAGATTCAGTTTTAAGTTATATAAGATTTGAAATTTGGTTTTTGAATTGTTTCATTTATTTTGAGAGATTATTTATAAGTAAGTTATAACACCATTGTATCTTGTAGCAATATAGTTCTGGAATTCCTTTACACGCCTCGCAAAACCAATTTAGCTGTTTCATGTCACCTTTGGTCGCAACTGCCAGATTAAGCCGCATTTCTAAAAAAATAAGATTAAAACAAAAAAACTTATGTTTCTAATTCACTGAAAAATTGTGGTTTCTAGTTGATGTTTTTCATCTTATTTTTTTCACGTGATATCAATTTTTTTTTCCATTTTCCATTTTTATTTTTTTTATCATGATTTATAAAATATTATATTATAAATCTACGTATACGCGGGGCTAGTCTAGTTGACTTATAAATAATTATGGACTTCGCTATGAAATAGATGTACATACAAAATAATTAGGTTACATGAAGACTACTATTTTTTTTCTTTCCAGTGTTAGATTACTAAATAGCTCGATAATATAACCTAGTACAGATCATCTTCAACCTAAACGGACAAGAATCTCAAACATATCAAAAATTCTTTATTATTTGGAAAGATGAGTTGTACACGGTCCAATATTAGACATGCAACAAATCTATAATTGAAAAAGTAGATCTGTACTAGGTTATATTATCCATTTATTTTAAAATAGATGAATTTCAGAAGATGTAAGAAAACAAAAAGATGAATTTCAGAAATAATGAAAAATGGTACGTTATCTTTTTCTTCTAAAATTATAAACTTATTACTACACATATGCATATACTATCTTATGACTTATGTACATGTATCCATGCTTTTTTTTTTCTACCACTATCAAATTATGATTTTTGTGTTCATGAAAACTGTGTTTATTTAAATTTTGAAAAAGTTACTATATACATATGTCTTATGGACATGCATCGAATTTATATTTAAATCATTTTAAATTAATTATGGGTATATTAGTATAATTTCTAAATATGTTAATACATGTGAAATGTATCAAAATAATAGTTTTTATAAAAAAAGAGGATGGATGCTCATATGTCTCTTGGGCCAGATTTTCGGGTTTTTTCACTCAAAATTACCTTAGAAGTGTCTGATGTTGAACATGTGACATGTGCCCATGAATTAGGTTGAAGAACATGTGGTAATCTGAAGAGTACTCTATGAAAGAACCTAGAATATATATATTTTTAAAATAGTAATGTAAAATAATAATAGTTTTATTGAAAAGTAGATAATTTTAATTGTTTATAATATGAGAGAATGGCAAAAGTTGTAGTAGTGAAGAGAATATAAACATAGAGAAGAAAATGATCATGTTTTGTTAGAATTGATATTGATATGATTTCAAGTTTCCTTTTGTTCTGCCATAACTCTTTCTCAATGTAAGAAATTAATCCTCTTTTCACCTTAGCTAATTAGCTGCTTTCATGCTGGTGTGAACAGTGATCTCAGTCATAGCTTTTTAAGGTTTTGGAGATTCGTTCCCTCAGTTTGGACATGTGAGTGGTTGCAACTGCTGGTGTCATTTGTTGTACAGTTTATGACTTTGTCTTTTCTCTTTCCGTAAAGATGTCCCAAGAATTTTGCGATTGGAGAAAATTTTAGCTTCCGGAAATATTGCAGGCATAACAATATGAGCTAGCACAGTAAGTATATGATGTTTATCTCGAAATCTTCAAAGATTCTCTTTTTTTTTATAATTTTGGAAAGAAGATACAGTATAAAGCGCGATTGAAATGTTAGAGAAGCTTATCGCTTGAAAAGCTTACATATAACATTGGCGATTGCAAAAAGATATTGAGATTTCAAAAGACCAACACAGAGGCCAAGGCGAATCAGGCTGCGTAGTCAGGCATTGCTTTCTTGAGGAATGTTATTGGCTGAGATTCTTCGGGGGCTAACCGGTCAAAGGAATGTAGTTTTCCTCTTTGTCATAGACATGGCACACGGTCATTATCGTCTTCATCAAGCGCCAGTTCCATGTAGCCAAGTTTGTATACTGCAACAACACCGCGCAAGAAGAAAACCGGGAATCTTATAGTGTCTTACGAAAAAATTGTTATATTATTCGTATAGCTATTACCTTTCCCCAGTTCTCTTGTATAGACACATGAGCCGCACGGAGGTTGTAGCTCGGTATTCTTGGGGTAATGTGATGCGGGATGTGTACGTTAACATCATGGCAGAGAATCTCAACCCTGTCACAACGCAGAAAATCTATTCATATGAAATCAAACTCAGAGAATACCAACTTAACCAGCTTAGCAGGTGGAGATGCATTACCAACTGGGATAGTCACAATGAACAGTTCCGTTAAGCTGGGCCTGAGCCGCGTTCCACTTATCCGCAGGCTTGAAAGGAATGTGTGGAGCCGTATGATGAACCATCGTGAACGTGCTCAACTATAGAGAAACAATAATGCTTAACCATATTGGCTTATGATGCTATATCGAAAAAGAGTGAATAGAGCAATGCATAAGAGAGAAGCATTTACCCAGAAGTGATAGCCCAACCACGGCATCAACCAGAATTTTACCCATCCCAATATACCAACTTTGTATATAATAAGCGGCCACCCAACGGCCATGAAGGCAAAAACACAAGCCAAACTTATCTTCACCCTATTCACTTCGCTGGCTCTGAACTTTCTCAGATTGAAGTGCCAGTTCACCCTGTCAGAACGCTTACTATCGTTAAGTAAACAGGTATATAGAGAAAAAAACTGAAATGGAACAAATTGGTCACTGCGTAAATGTTAAAGCTTAATCCCTATATATACCAGTGAAGTATGGTCAACCAAGGCCTAAATGGGCCATATAAAAAAATGAGTGCCTTTCGCAGCACCGGTGATGAATCAAACCCCTCTGGCGGAACTGGTTGCCAAGCTGTGTCATGGTTACTAACCTATAGATCGAGAACAAAGCGGAATCACGACTTCTCATCTCTTATCCTATTGTGAATATCTTATAAATAAGTAAGAAAGACTTGCATGTTGGTTTTGGCGTGATGACGGTCGTGCATAAACCGCCATGGCTCATACGGGTAGACATGTGGCAGGAAGGCTAGAGTACCCACAATGTCTTCCACCAATTTGCTCTTCGAAAATGATTTATGAGCACAATCATGACCTATCACAAACAACTAAAGAAAAACAAATCTAGTTAGAAAACAGTAACAAGGCGACACAGAGAAGAGACGGTAGAGGAGAGCTTACCCCAGTAAATGCAGTTCCTGTCCATGCCCAAGCCAACGGAAGCAGATACCACGGCGCTTTTGCAATCATGAAGAGTCCCAAAGTGTAGGAGATCACAGATATCAACACAGACTTCCAAGCTTTCACATCATCAATCTCAAACACCTGAAGAAAAATCGTATTCCAAAGAATGAGTAAGAAGAAGTTCCATGGAAATCACGTGAAACGCTTATTGAAAAAGCTATACCTCTTTTGGAAGTGTATCCATGATTTCTTTTAAGGTGACATCATCAGGAAGGTCTTCTCCAATTTGGTTGAAGCCATAGCTTTCTGCTAATTGTTCCCTGTCTTCTGCACTGTCAGCTGAAGGCGGAGGGACTGGAACAGCAACCGCTTTTATACATCCAATCCTTTTCTTGGCAGGAACTACGAATGTTCTTCGATGCGTATTTCCTTTTAACCGAAGATCAATCGGTCTCACAACATACACACCTGTATGCATCCACCAACACAATCACAATAGAAAGATTCACTACATTAGCTAGGAATGTTAATATGAGCTTTCATTTCGCGGGTTTTTAATGGGTATATAGTATGAATAAATGTCCATTTAAATCAATTTATCAGATTTAAATTTAATGGGTTTAAATGAGTACCCTTCTAAAACCCATTTAACTTTTTATTAAAAGTGTTTTAACTCTAAATAAACGTGGACCCTATTAATCCATTTATGTTTTGGTTTTAAATAAACGGGAAGCCCCATAGACCAGTGGATGACCAAAATGTTCATTAATGCTTCTACACCAAGATGTACGGGTTTCGATTCCAAGAGGATGCAATTTTTACAGATTAATGGAGGGCCGTTCATTGTGATCATGGATCCTTGTGGAGCGGGTAGCGTTGTCCGTTGTAGAATTGTCTTTGTAGTAGTTCTCAAAATTTGTTCAGTGTTTAAAAAAAAAAGCAAAAATGATTTAAATATTATATATAATAATTAAATAATGGTTTTACTAATTTTCCAACAACAATGATTCCGTTTTTGGCGGGAAAACGATGAATTATGTTTTTGACGGATTTCTGCGTTTTTTACGGAAAAATGGAATCACGTTTTTGGCGGAAAAATACGGAAACCCGTTTTTGACGAGAAAAAGCGGAAACTCAAGGGAAAACGCGGAATCCCGCTTTTGGGGGGGAAATATGTAGAATCCCATTTTTGGCAGAAAAACGCGGCATCACGTTTTTGGCGGAAAAACAGGGAATCGCGGNGGCGAAAAAATGCGAAATCCCGTTTTTGGCGGGAAAACGCGGAATCACATTTTTTGGCGGGAAAAAAAGGAATCACGTATTTAGCGGGAAAATTGCAGAATCAGTTTTTTGGCGGGAAATTGCGGAATCCAGTTTTTGGCGGGAAAACACGGAATCACGTTTTCGGCGGGAAAAGACGGAATCGCGTTTTTAAAGGAAAAATGCGGAATCTTGTTTTTTGCGAGAAAACATTGAATCACATTTTGGCGGTAATATGCGGAATTACATTTTTTTTTTTTGCGGGAAAATGCGAAATTACTTTTTGGTGGGAAAATACGGGATTACTAAAATATTTTTTAATTTATTTATTTGCATACATTATTATTTAAAACAAAAAACATATATAATTTAAACGGGCTAAATGCATGGGTCTAAATGGATAAGTATAATTTTAGTAAGTCTAAATGGGCAAACTTATTATACCTATAAACTAAACGGTTCTTAACAGGTTTCGGGTCTAAATGGGGCGGGTTTATTCATTTTAACATCCCTAACATAGCCCTTAGACTCATTCCAAGAAACTCCAAAAGAACAAACAACATTTATCTTGATTGCAATCCAAAGAACACAAGCGAATTCTTAAAGGCTATAGCAAAGACAAGACATTTGCAGAGCAAAAAACATATAAAACCCCAAATTCACTCCTTTTTTTCTATTTATAACAAAAGGAATCGATCGTATTGATTCCTTCCATTGAAACTCCATAAGTGTACATAAGTTAACTTGAACCTCCCATTTTTATGAATTGACGAGAGTAAGTGATATGCTCAAATTAATACCCTAAAAAGTACTAAAGCAGTGTTGTAGTATAGTTAGGGATCGAACACAAGAACTCCAGATATCGCACAATAGATTATATAGATTTCGAATTAAGCTAAACCAAAAGATGTAAACAAAAGCAAATACGTAAATTAAATGAGTTGTAAATCAATGGAAAGAAGCTAGGCTTAGGGTATTTCTCAGGAATTCAATGAATGTAAGTAAACTAACTAACAAGATTCAGATTTAGCGCGGTT
>PKMM01037679.1:0-25913 GCA_002933915.1 Eutrema heterophyllum
ATTCTCCCACTTGACATTTGTGTCGACTTAATTGTTTAATAACGATAATGTGCACTTTCATATCAAGTTCATCTAACCATTAATCACCATAATAAAATCAGAACTGATTGAATCATGGCTGTCACACATCATTGAACGACATGATCCCTTCCATGTATCACAAACCAATTCCAACTTCATAATATCCTTTTATTGAGAAGAACCTTAATTCTCAAAATAATTATATGTTATCTATGAACATTAAATATATACGCATACTTTAATGATAACATATTTGATAATGCAGAAACATAACTTTAATTGAATTCACAGTGTCATATACATAATGAGCATACCATAATCAGAATAGCAAGGCTTTGTCTATAACACCCATACGTTCTACATGGCCAATGAACGCCTTGGGTGGTAGACCCTTAGTTAACGGATCCGCTACCATCATATCCGTCCTTATGAGCTCAAATGACACTCTTTGTTTGTGCACTTCCTCTTTGACAGACAAGTACTTTAACTCCATGTGCTTAGCACCTTTTGAGTACTTGTCGTTCTTCGAGAAGAAGACAACTGCATAATTATCACATTATCACAGTAAATTCTCAGCGGCCTAGCTATAGTGTCGACAATCCTAAGCCCCGAGATAAAGTTTCGCAGCCACAATGCATGAATTGTGGCCTCAAAGCATGCCACAAATTCGGCCTTCATAGTGGAAGTAGCAATGATAGACTGCTTTCCACTTTTCCATGATACTGCTCCATCAGCTAATAGGAACAAATAGCCAAATGTCGATTTTCTACTATCGACGCATCCAGCATAATCCGAATCTGAATATCTAATGACCTCCAGGTGATTGGTTTTCCTATATGTAAGCATGAGCTCTTTGGTGCCTTGCAAGTACCTGAGAACCTTCTTTGCAGCTTTCCAATGGTCCATTCCGGGATTACTTTGATATCGACCCAACATACCAACAGCTAAGTTGATATCTGGTCGAGTACATGTCTGAACATAGTTCAAACTCCCAACCACTGATGCATAGAGAATTCTTTCCATTTCCTTACGCTCTAATTCATTTTTAGGACATTGCATTTTACTGAACTTGTCCCCTTTTTGAATTGGAGCTATCCCTGCGGAGCAATTTTCCATTCTATATCTCTCTAAGATTCTATTGATATATCCTTTCTGAGACAAAATTAACAATCCTTGTGATCTATCTCAAAATATTTCAATTCCGATCACATAGGATGCCTCACCCATATCTTTCATTTCAAAGTTCTTAGAGAGATACTTCTTTATATCATGTAACATGCCCATGTCATTTGCAGCTAGCAAAATGTCATCAACATATAAGACTAAAATCACAATTTTGCTCCCACTGACCTTAATGTAGATACATCGATCAACGATGATCTCTACAAAACCATATGACGTGATAGTATCATTAAATTTTAAATACCATTGTCTGGAAGCTTGTTTTAGTCCATATATTGACTTCCTCAGCTTACATACCATATGTTCTTTTCTTGTGGCCAGGAAACCTTCAGGTTGGTCCATATATACTTCTTCCTCAAGCTCTCCATTCAGAAAGGCGGTTTTCACATCCATTTGGTGAAGCTCGAGATCATAATGAGCCACCAAGGCCAAAAAAATCCTAAGAGAATCCTTCTTTGAAACTGGAGAGAAGGTCTCTTTATAGTCAATGCCATCTTTTTGGGTGAAACCTTTAGCAACAAGACGAGCCTTGTACTTTTCAATGTTACCTTTCGAGTCGCGTTTAGTCTTAAAGACCCATTTAGAACCAACGGTCTTGAAACCATTAGGCAACTCTACTAAGTCCCAAACTTTGTTATCACCCATATATTTCATTTCTTCTTTTCCGGCATTTAACCAATTTTCAGAATTATCACTTTCCATGGCTTTTTGGAATGATTTCGGGTCTTCATCAATGCTTAAGTCATATTCACTTTTAATAGCGTAAACCACATAATCATCTGTAATGGTAGATCTTATTTCCCTTACAGATCGCCTTAATGATTCTTGTGGTACACTATTCTCTTCTTGAATTGTAACAGGTTCATTAACTGCACTTTCCTCTAGTGAGATTGGCATATCATTATTTTGTTCTATTGTGTCATTTGATTGTGATGCAACAATAGGAACAACAACCTCAGGTGAAACAACATGTGAAGGAACTTCAACCTGAACTTTTTTAATGTCCACCTTTCGTGGTTCACCACTCCCACTAGATTCACCGTTTTCAATGAACCTAGCATTGCCCGTTTCAACTATTCTTGTACTATGATTAGGACAGTAAAATACATACCCCTTTGATTTTTCAGGATAGCCAATGAAAAATCCACTGACAGTCCTAGAATCAAGTTTCTTTTCATGTGGATTATATAGCCTTACTTCTGCTGGGCAACCCCATACACGTAGATGCCTTAAACTAGGTCTCCTTCCCGTCCACAGTTCATAAGGGGTCTTAGGAACTGCCTTACTAGGAACCCGGTTCAGTACATACGTAGCAGTCTTTAATGCATATATTCACAATGAAAGGGGTAAAGAACAATTACTTAACATGCTCCTAATCATATCAATTAAAGTACGATTCCGCCTCTCAGCTACACCATTCTGCTGGGGTGTACCAGGCATTGTGTATTGTGCACAAATGCCTTTACTTTCAAGTAACTTTGCAAATGGACCTGGACATTGTCCACTTTCATTGAATATTCCATAAAACTCACCACCCCTATCAGATCTCACTATTTTTACTTTTCTATCCAACTGCCTTTCCACCTCATTAATGAACACCTCTAGGACATTCACGGACTTGGACTTTTCATGCAGAAGATATGTATATCCATAACGTGAGTAATCATCAATAAAGGTGATAAAGTAGTTTTCACCGCTCCATGAAGGAGCATCAAAAGGGCCACAAATGTCGGTATGTATTATCTCAAGAAGCTGAGTGCTTCTCGTGGCCGGTTTCTTTACAATGTGTTTAGTCTGCTTTCCTTTAATGCAGTCTACACACACATTTAGATCACTAAAATCCAATTGAGGAAGAATTTCATTCTTTACCAACCTCATTATCCTTTCTTTGGAAATGTGACCTAATCTTTGATGCCACAAGAAAGCTGAACTTTCATTAGATGCACTACGTTTAATGCCTTGCTTTTCAATATTAAATAAGGATTCAGAAAACTTAGCATCAAGATTGAACCGATAAAGTGAATCAAACAAAGTACCACTACCATAAAAGGAATTATTTCGGTACAATGAGAAAACACCATGTCCAATCTTGAAATCAAAACCATAATTGTCCAATCTGCTTACAGAAACAAGATTTCTAGCACATTCAGGTACATAGAGACACCCTTCTAGATCCACATGACAACCAGTGTCTAGGATCGATCTATAAGTCCAAATGCCTTCGATCAGTGCCTTCATCCTATTCCCCATGAACAAGTATTGCTCATGTCCTTTTATGGGTTGGATCGAACTGAATCCCTGTTTAATATGAGACACATGAGTAGTAGCACCAGAATCTAACCACCAAGTATTATTAGGCACTTCTATAAGGTTCAATTCAGAGCAAACAAAAATATAATGTTCACCTTTCTTATCAAACCATGCCTTTCTTTTAGGACAATCTTTCTTGAAGTGTCCCATTTTCTTGCAAAAGAAACACTTCATCTGGATTTGACTTTCAGGTGCTTTCACGAAAGTCTTATCCTTTCTTTTGTCTTTTTTACTTGGTTTTCCTTTACTGCTGCTGGCACTTCCAAGACCTACGAGGTTGGCAACTTGGCCTTTCATCATCTTTAATCTCCCCTCCTCTTGAACCAACATAGCCTTTAATTCCTTAAAGTTCCATTTATCTTTAATGGTGTTGTAATTCACCTGGAATTGGCTAAATTCAATAGGTAAGGAGTTCATGATGAATTGGACCAAGAACTGCTCATGAACCTCCATTCCCAAGTTCGTTAACTTTGCTGCCAAGTTAGACATGTGCGTCACATGATCATGGATTGGCTGAGACCAATCAAACTTTCTTGTAGTAAGATCGTTCATTAAGCTTCCTACAATTGACTTATCAGCCAAATCCGACTGCGAACACTCCTTAATTTTCTGCAAGAATTCCCTCGCTTTCTCTGTCTTAGGCATAGATGGCTTAATACTTTCATCGTCATTCTCATAAGGTTCAAGCTCAGCCTGTTAGATCGCTCCCATCTCTCATACCGAGACTTTTCATATTCAGAGCTATCTTCTTTAATGACTGAGGGCTCCTCATCCGTTAGTATGGCAGAGTCCAATGCCATAACACCTAGTGTAAACCGGATCTGTTCGGACCACTCTCCATAATTCAGCCCATTGTACTTCACGACAAAGTTAGCGGATGCAAATAAATTTGAAGAAGCTGCAAACAACACATGCTTACCTATTAGTTCTTTAAGACTTTAATTCAGATTTTTAAATTAATATTAACTTTTAAACATGTATTTAAGCAACCTTTGGGCAATACTTAAATACACGCACTTTAAACGATACTAATTTATACTTTAACAATTAATCACATCACAAATAATCAAATAAACATGTTACCTTTGGGTATACATACTATTGACTACAGTAAGAGATGATTAATCCTTTTCAAATTACTAACTATATTCAATGATCCACCTTTGGGTGATCTCCTAGAATATAGATAGTAAAAAAAATTGATCAATCAAAACTTTAATGTCATTTATAGCATCTCTTTTATCATGATCTATTATTTTTCAATGTATATATGTAGTATAACAAGGCCACTTTGGTGACTAACATATTACATACAATTGATGTGTTGCGTTTTTGACGTTTTCTAACTCGTGTTTTTTGTATATAATCGAGTCTTTTTCAAGTGTTTTAGTCTTCTAGGAGTCATTTCAGGTGTAAAAGCATTTCGAGACGGAGTCCGGAGGCCTATGACGGAAAAACGGCGAAACTGAGCAGAAAAGATGGGATCGATCGATCCACCCCATTGGATCGATCGATCCACAATGCCGGACAACTCCTGGATCGAGCTCACACTGATTGAGATCGATCAATCTTTGAAAAACATGGGATCGATCGATCCACCCCATTGGATCGATCGATCCAGAAACCCGGACAATTGCTGGATCGAGCTCTGACTGATCCAGACCGATTGAACTGAAGAAAAACATGGGATCGATCGATCCACATACCTGTATCGATCGATCCAGCCTCTGTTAATAGTGTAAAAACGTGTTTCTTACTATTTCACCAAACTTTTCTTTTCCCTTTGACGCCCAAAACTCGAAAATAAGGGCAAGAACTTCATATGTATCATATCAACTTGTCTCTGTACTTCTCTCTTTGATCTTGGTGATTTGTAAGCTTGGAAAGCAAACCTTTGTTGAATCTACATAATTGGAGAAGTTTTCTTAATCTCTCTTCTATTTATGTTTTTGTTAATCATGTGTTCTTCATATTTTATATGTATTTGTTCTGCAATTATGAGTGAGTAGTTTCTTAGTTAGGCCAAGGGTGTTAAGGGATTTCATGATTTGACGGTTTAGGATAGATTAAACGGGGATTTATTCGGTGGATTCTTCGTCTAGGGAGTTCTTATTGCTTGAATTAAACTGATCACTTAGTTCATGATCTTGGGTTATCTAGCGCACGGGAGTGTTTGTCTAGATGCCTGAATTATCCTGGATGAGCAAAGCGTCCTTATCCAACGGGAGTTGATGTTAAGGCGTTCTTGTGAACCTATCAAATCGAACTAGAAAAGCATGCTTAGAACATTTGAATTCAACGGGAGTTAGTATTTATAGTTTTAAGCATATTGATTAATACTCCGGGAGGAGGTTAATAAATTATTAGGTTTGAGTTCTAGACGATTCTTAAAGCAAACCCCTGTTTAAGATGCATTAACCGTTGTTCATGATTTCCCGCAACGTCACCCGAGGCTTAACGGTTTCTTTATTTGAATTTACATCGTTTTAGTTGCCGTTCTTAGTTTCGAAAACATAAAACCAACAAAAATCTGTCATTCGTCTTAGCTTTAATTTCATCATGCATTCTCATAGTCGTAAAGCTTGGTCCTTGTGGATTCGATCCCTACATTACTACTTCGTATTGCTGTGCACTTGTGGTAGTTACATATAGGGTTAAAACCTGAGCTTATCAAGTTTTTGGCGCCGTTGCCGGGGACCAATTGTTGCCTATGAGTCTTGGACGAAAGTTCAGACTAAGAATTTCTTTTTGTCGTTACTAACTCGTTTTATTGTTGCTCTTTTCCGTGCATCTCAGGTACATGACTAGGAGCCAAGGCTCTGAAAATCTGCTTGAGTTAAATAACAAAGATTTGGCAAGAGTGGAACGAGAAAACAACAGAACTAGATTGCAAAGGAGAGAAATGGCTAACTTACCGGACAATCAGAATCTGCATGTTGATGGAGACGATCATCATGAGTATGGTGAGGAAGGGAACCTCTTGAACCCTCCTCCTCTTGCTCATGATGAAGATGGCGATCCAAACGCCAATGCAAACCAAGCAGCAGCTGCTGCTGATGTCCATAGACGAGCTGAAGCTCGGAGGCAAACTGCTGCTGCTCAACACCAGTTAAACCAAAAACAGCCTCCACGCAGACCTATTGGGGGTATTGATACTCCGCACCAATTCTACCAGGACATAACTGATATTCGTCCACCGCCTATTCAGAGGCAGAACTTTGAGATCAAACCTCAAATCATTGCTCTTGTCGAGAGACATCTTTTCTATGGGAAAGCTTCGGAGAATCCCATGGATCACATTGAAATGTTCGAAGAGATTTGCAGCACTACAAGCTCAAATGGAGTCCCTGCGGACTATTTGAAGTGCAAGCTTTTCTCTTTCTCCTTAGCTGATCGAGCAGCGAGATGGCTCAAATCTCTAGAGCCGGGTTCTTTGACTTCTTGGGACGCAATAAGGTCAGCCTTCTTGGATAGTTCTACACCAAATCCAAGACCGCTTCTCTCAGAATCAAGATTACTCAATTTCAACAAAACAGCGGTGAGCCCTTCAATGAAGCATGGGAGCGGTTAGAGAATATCTAAGGGAATGCCCTCATCATGGCTATTCCGACGAACAAGTGATGAACATCTTCTACGATGGAGTAGATTGGGATTCCAAGAATTGTCTAAATGCGGCCAACAATGGTAACTTCATGACAAAGACCAAGGAGGAAGCTTATGAGCTTATTGAAAATCTTTCTGCGAGTTCAAGTCATCGCAATCCCGAGTATGATAGAACGAGACGCGTGAGTGGTGTTGAAACGCAAAGAATGGATGAACTTTTCGCAAAGGTTAATAGCATTGCTGCACTACTTAAAGGAAGTCAAAAAGCTGTCAACTCTTGTGAAGAGACTAGAGAAGAAGGACTCTATAAAGAGAATGCTGAGCAAGAACAAGAGTACGAAGATGAGGTGAACTACGTACAGAATCAGGGGTTCTTCAACAAGGGCTTCAACCAGAATTACAGAAATCATCCTAACTTCTCATACAGAAACACAAACGTTGAAAACCCGGAAGACCAAGTTTACCCGCAGCAAACCGGTTTTCAGCCAAAACCGACCGTTCCAAATCAGGGTGTGAGCATATTCGCTAAGGGTTTCCAAGGTTAGCAAGGGGTGCAAAGTCAAGAACGGAAGCCATATGCACAAGGCGGTTTCCAGTAGAAACAGTTTGTGCCTAACCAAGGCGGTTATCAGCCGAGACAGCAGTTCGGGCAAGTGATACTAAGACTTTTCGGTCTTAAGGATGTATCAATAACTCCAATACGAGTAGTATAGAAGGTTATCAATCCGTATTGGGATTAATTCTAAGCACGAAGAATACAAGGCACTTAAGTAAGTTAAGCTAAATTGGTGAAATGTTTGGTTTACTAACACCCAAATAAGATTAAACTAATGAATGCGATGCGAATTCAAATAATAAAAACGAATCCAAGGATGGGGTAATTGGATATAGGCTATTCCAAGTCTATTTTATGATGCTCATACACAATCAAGGTCAATTTCCAAGGTTCAGATCCTAATTATGACTAATCCTCTCTCAAGGCACTAATCACCTATGTTAATCACTAATCCAAGATCAAATTCTCATTTGTGGACTCTTAATTAGCAAGCATTAAATTCATTAATCAAGATCACCTAAATAATCCCTTAGACAACTAATCTCTTAGGCTAAGAAGGGTATTTCTCTTATAAAGCTCTCTTAGGCATTTCATCGAACACCTTGTGGGTGGGAAATGCCTTGAGATCAAGTTTGACTTTCTCAAGCACAATCAAGCATTAGACACACTCCCTAAGAGTAGGAAATCGATTATCTATCCCTAAGCATCACAAATCATCCATGGAAGTCACCTAATCCTAACCCATCCCTAGATCCTAGGAGACTACTCACTAATCATGATGGGTCCAACAAATCTTATGAAGAACATGTTAAATCCCATGATTAAATGATTAGATGATTAAGAAAGAAGATTAAGAAGAAGAGATTGATGGATAAACTTAGATTGCATAAATTAAAAAGGAGAATCTTTCTTACAAAATACTTAGAACATTCAAAAAGAGGTTTTTAGCATAAGAAAAGACATAATCCAAGAAAAATTAGGTTTAGAGTATTTATAGTAGAGAGGGGCGAACCGGGTCGACCCGGGACAAACCGGGTACCGAACCGGTTGGGTCTGGGTCGTGCTCAACTTTCTGGCCTAGCACCGGTTGCAACAGATCGGCGTAAATCTTCACCACAAACCGGTGCTAGCTTCTGGTCCCATACCGGTTTGTTGCACCGGTTTGTGGTAAGCGGTGTAGATGCCCCTGAAACTGTACACCGGATGCAACAGATCGGTGTAGGGGAGCTCTGGGCCGGTGCTAGCTTCAGGTCCCATACCGGTTTGTTGTACCGGCCGGTGGTAAGCGGTGTAGAAATCTGGATCGGCGGCCAGTCAGACACTCTGGAGGGGATCAGCCATAACTCTTCAACCGTTCATCCAAATAACCTGATTCCACTTCCTGAGGCAAGGTGACTCTTCCTTCTACAACTCTTATGAACAAACCTACAGCCAAATCTGATCGCATCCCCTTCGCCCAGCCTGTTCTTTCGGATACTTAGTGCGACCCCCATGCCTCGTTTTTGGTCCATGACTCCAATTGTCTCCAAGAGCTTCCAAAGTACCTAAAACACATTCCAAAACATGCAAACACACCCTAGGACCTAGTATGAACACCCTAAATCCTAAAGGAAACAAAACAAACAAGAAAAGCTATGAAACTACATGCATATGGGATGAAACCTAAGCTAAATGGATGCATGAAAGGGGTAAAATGCAAGGATATCAACTCCCCCAAACTTACTCTTTTGCTTGTCCTCAAGCAAACAAGAACAAGAAAAGGAGAGAGAGTTGGGAGCGGGGGCTCAAATCCACAAGTATCGTTAAAAGAAATCAAGCTCAATGTCCAAGTTGTTAGTTCTAAGATGCGATCAAACTAGTTTACTCAAAAGGAGTTAGCCATATCCTTTCCCTTCATAAATCAAGCTTAAATCTCAACCTACACACGCATTCCTCTCATCCAATCCTTTGACATTCAATTAGTGGTTTCAAGTGGATCATGCTCATGCAATGCAAACAAACTCATTTGGTTAAGGACTTGGTCTCGAGATAAAGATGATCTCAATATGTGTGGTGGTTTCCGAACAAGGGATCTCTCATTGAAAGAATGGACTTTGGCAAAATGCTAAGGGTGAAGAGCAATAGATGCATACAAGGCTAGACTTTCATCTACCCAATGCCCCATTACAAAATTGACCCTAACTCTAAACCCACAAAGAACAAACCCTAGCTACCCTTCACAAGGCGTTCTTGCCTTCTCACACCACATCTTTTCATCATCTTTCTTCTTTATAAGCACCTGGGGGACTCCTTCTTCAACCAATGGTTTGGCATACATTGCTCTCCTTGACCTAGCTTCTCTTTTGTTTTCTCTAGCCTTTTTCATTTCTTTTCTAGTTTGGCTTCTTTTCTTTCTTTTTAAAGCTAGAGACTATCTTTTCGATACTTAGAGCTAAACCACAAATTTTCTTGCCAACCATTTCGATCTTATTGCTTTCCCCAAATCATTCTCCCATGTTCCTTTCTTTCTTTCCACTTTTCCAATCCCATGACCCTTCTTTTCTTTCGTTTTCACCCATTCCCCTAATCACGAATACCGACCTATCTAACCTAGCCTAATCTAGCCCATGATGCGCGAGCTAGTTCTACATGAAAGCCTTTCCTTGTCGCTCTAGACCCAACACTTTTTGCTAAGTCCATTCAAAAATAGGGCCTCACAACGCTCACTAAACATGTAGGCTTGAAAGAAGGTTGAGTTTTTAGGTGGGGAACCATTCCAAAGGTGGGAATTGGCTACTTGGGCCAACAAGAGTGGTACAAAGGGATAAGATGACCCAAGTATGTATGCGGAATCCATGAGTCCATTGTGCAATGCATGATCATGATAATTAATGTGTCAAAATTAAGGTTCTCACTTAGATAGGATTGGATTCGATTCACACATGCTTTAGCTAAAACCTAAGTAATGAGACACGAGATCAAAACATGGTTCGTCTTTAATTTCAAACATGAGATCAAAGCATCAACAACTAGCAACAAGGACATTGGACCGAGCTCTTAAAATGATACTCTTCAAGGAAAAATCATCATTGCTCCCTATGCACGTGCAATGCAACCTACATGTCACTAGACTCGATCCTACTCGTGAAATGCAAGCTAAATGACTTCTTTTTGTGTTTTAAAATTTTCAAAATTTTTCGATTTTTTGGTTTTTCTATGCCTTAGATGAATGCATGAATGCATGAGACTCAAAATGCAAAATAGAAAAATAAGATTAAAATAAACGTGGTTAGATGCCGGTCCTTCCCCCAAACTTAAATCACACCGTCCCGGTGTGAAATAAATTCAAAGGAAGAACCAAAAACAAAGAGAACTATACATTGCATGAATCAAAGGGAGGAAAAGAAAATAAAACAAAATTATTTACAAGTGTTTTGGAGTGTACCTAGAAACTTTGAGATGGGGATGAAGACCCCATGGAGAGCGATGGGTTACTAGAACATGGAGATGGGGATCTCATGGCTTTCCTCTTTGCCGCTTTTGCTCCACGTGCCGCTTGGTGGAGACCGGCGTGAATTTTTCAGCATGCACACCGCTCTTCTCCCCTACTCCCTTATGTGCAACCCGTGATTTCCTAGACCTTGGAGCCCCTAAAGACACTTAGCAAAACGTCAAAACGAACTATGAAAAAGAAAACGATAATTTTAAAAGTATATACAAAGGATAGGCTTGGGATGTCTCCCAAGAGCACTTTGTTTAGACTCGCTAAGTTTGACTTTGGTTACCCGCTTAGGCGGAGAGCGGGACGTCATCGAGAGGGAGTGAGGTCCCTTCTCCGATGAGATCATTGGCGAGATATGGCTTGAGCCGTTGTCCATTTGCGACGAACTCCTCTCCGTTCTTGTTAATGAGAACGATGGCCCCGTACGGCCTTACCTCCTTGATTCTAAACAGACCGGACCACCTAGACTTGAGTTTCCCAGGAAACAGCTTCAACCGGGAATTGAACAATAGCACTTGGTCACCGGCTCTAAACTCCTTTCGCACAAGGTTTTTGTCATGAAACGCCTTGGTTCGCTCCTTGTAAATCTTCAAACTTTCATAAGCCTCTAGCCTAATTTCATCGAGCTCTTGGAGCTGAATCGAACGCCTTTCTTGCGCGGTTTTGAGATCAAAGTTTAGGAGTTTAACCGCCCATAACGCCTTGTACTCCAACTCTACCGGTAAGTGACAAGATTTCCCATAAAGAAGATTGAATGGGGTGGTTCCAATGGGAGTCTTATAAGCGGTTCGATAGGCCCACAATGCGTCATCAAGTTTCACGGACCAATCCTTTCTTGAGCTCCCAACGGTCTTTTCTAGAATAGCTTTGATTTGTCGGTTAGAAACCTCCACTTGCCCGCTCGTTTGGGGGTGATAAGGTGTCGCCACCTTGTGTTTGACTCCGTGCCTCTTGAGCAAGCTCTCGAACACTTTGTTTATGAAATGTGAGCCGCCATCACTTATCACCACACGGGGCACACCAAAGCGGGGGAAGATAATGGACTTGAATAGCTTTAGGACAACCTTTGCATCGTTCGTGGGGCTTGCAATGGCTTCCACCCATTTAGAGACGTAATCAACCGCCACCAATATGTATTGGTTACCATATGATGACGGGAAAGGCCCCATGAAGTCAATCCCCCACACGTCAAAGATCTCTAGCATTTCATCTCATTTTCCAATGCTTCCTTTCCTTTGGCAAGCGTCACACCTCGACACAAACCCTTGGGCGTCCTTAAACATCGTTGGCCACCAAAATCCCGCTTGTAAAACCTTAGCAACCGTTTTGAAGGAGGCGAAGTGACCTCCATATGATGAACCGTGGCAATGCATCAAGATACCGTCAACTTCTTCTTCGGGGATACATCTCCTATAGAGCTTGTCTTTGCAAAGAGTGTACAAGTAAGGCTCATCCCAATAGAAACGTGTGATGTCTCTAAAGAACTTCTTCCTTTGGTATCCCTCCGACCTTGGTGGTTCTTTCCCGCAAGCTAGGTAGTTGACATAGTCCGCGTACCAAGGGAGCTTGCCGTCTTCTAAACCACTTGCGTTCTCAAAACTCTTTGCGGCCACTATCCCTTTTCTCAAAACACTCACCAACATAAGGCTTTCTTCGGGAAGTTTGTCGTCAATTGGGACAAGGTCTTCAATTCTCAACCTAGACAAGTGATCCGCCACGCCGTTCTCAATGCCTTTCTTGTCCACAATCTCCATGTCAAACTCTTGCAAGAGCAAAATCCACCAGAGAAGTCTCGGTTTGGTGTCTTTCTTGGCGTGAATGTACCTCAAAGCCGCATGATCCGTGTATACCACTATCTTTGAGCCAACCACATACGAACGGAACTTCTCCATAGCAAATACCACCGCTAACAACTCCTTCTCCGTTGTCGCGTACCTCGCTTGAGTGTCGTCCAACGTCCTACTTGCATAGTAGATGACGTTGACCTTCTTGTCTTTCTTTTGGCCTAGGACCGCTCCAACCGCGAAGTCACTCGCGTCACACATGATCTCGAATGGTAGATCCCAATCCGGAGCTTGAACAATTGGGGCACTAACCAAAGCCTTCTTGATCTCTAAAAACGCCGCCATACACTCCTCATCAAAAACGAACTCAACTTCCTTGCAAAGTAGCCGAGTGAGAGGCCTTGTGATCTTCGAGAAATCTTTGATGAAGCGACGGTAGAAACCCGCGTGACCCAAAAAGCTTCGGACATCTTTTACCGTCTTTGGCGGTTCCAAACTCACCATTACCTCAACCTTGGCTTTGTCCACTTCGATACCCTTTTCCGAGATCTTGTGTCCTAGCACGATGCCTTCTCGCACCATAAAATGGCATTTCTCCCAATTCAACACCAAGTTCGTCTCCTCGCACCTCGTAAGCACCCTACAAAGATTTGACAAGCAAGAAGAAAACGAGGAACCATAGACCGAGAAGTCGTCCATAAAGACCTCGACTATTTCCTCAATTAGATCCGAAAAGATCGACATCATGCACCTTTGAAATGTGGCGGGTGCGTTACATAGTCCAAACGGCATCCTTCGATAAGCAAAGGTGCCATAAGGACATGTAAATGTCGTCTTTTCTTGGTCGTTCGGGTGAATAGGAATTAGAAAGAATCCGGAATAACCATCTAAAAAGCAATAGAACGGGTGATTAGCAAGTCTTTCAAGCATTTGATCAATGAACGGGAGAGGGAAGTGATCTTTCCTAGTGGCGGAATTGAGTTTTCGATAATCAATACACATTCTATGACCGGTGATAGTCCTAGTGGGTATCAATTCATCATTTTCGTTTTTTACAACCGTGATTCCCCCCTTTTTAGGCACCACATGAACCGGGGATACCCACGCGCTATCGGAGATAGGATAGATAACCCCCGCATCTAAAAGCTTGAGAACCTCTTTCTTGACCACCTCCTTTAAATTAGGGTTCAATCTACGTTTGTGTTCAATAGAAGTCATCGATTCGCTTTCTAGATGGATCCTATGTGTGCAAAGTGACGGGGAAATTCCCCTAATATCACCCAAAGAGTATCCAATTGCCTTTCTAAACTTTCTTAACGCATTCAAGAGGGTGGCAATTTCATCTGTATCAAGTTCATCGTTGACTATCACCGGGTAAGACTCGTTGGGACCTAAGAAAGCGTACCTTAGCCCATCGGGGAGTGTTTTGAGGTCGACTTTCGGTGCCTTGAGCTCACTCCAATCGTCATCCATACTAGTCTTACCATTGCTAGCATCTACCACGTCCTCCATAGCATCTACCCTTGGACCGTACCCAATGCAAAACTGTCTTCGTACTTCAACCGTTGATGACCCAAGTCGATGAACGGGACTTCCTTGACCATTGGTGCATGTGAGTCCAAAATCAGCTTGTAGCCTTCACTTTCATCGCTCAAATACCCATGTTCACCTTGGTCTTGAGTTAAAGCTACTTGCAACCCATCTTCGAGACTTAATTCTTCAAGTAGTTCATCCGCCAATTCGTCCATGACTTCGATGTAGAAGCACTGACCGTCAATTGTGGTCTTCTTCATGACATCGTTGATGTTAAACTCAAGAACCTCATCTTTACCCAAGTGCAAGTCGATCTTGTCTTTCCTCACATCGATGATCGCTCCCGCGGTTGCCAAGAAGGGTCTTCCAAAGATCAAAGGGTCTTTTGGTTCCTCCTCCATTTCCAAGACTACGAAGTCGGTTGGGACGATAAAGTCTCCAACCGCGATTGGCAAATCTTCAAGTATCCCAATTGGCACTCTCACGCTTATATCTGCAAGGACCAAGGAGATCCTACAAGCCTTGTAGTTCGTGAATCCCAATCTCTTAGCAACGGAGAACGGCATTAGACTCACACTAGCACCCAAATCACAAAGACAATTGTCGAATGCTAGAGGACCTAGAGCACACGGTAGAGTGAAAGATCCGGGATCTCCAAGTTTCTTGGGTACCACCTTCTTTTGGATGATGACGCTACATTCATGCGTCAAGATCACCATGGACTCCATCTCTTTGGCTCTTTCTTTCACGGCGTCCTTGAGAAACTTAGCATATTGGGGTACGAGTAGAAATGCATCAACCAATGGCATTGTAAGTTCCACCTTCTCCATTTGCCTATCAAACACCGCTTTGTACTTTTCCAACAATTGCTTCTTGAACCGCCCGGGAAATGGTAACTTAGGAACATAGGGCTTAGGGACAAACACATTCTTCGGCTTCTCTTGAGCAACAACGACCCTAGGCTTGACCTTTTCAACTTCTTTACCCTTGTCTTGATCTCTCACCACCACGTCATCAACCAAGTCTTCATCTTGCATCTCGAGTTCCACCCCCCCACTTTGGTTCTCAACGTCCTCGTTGATGTGAGGAGGAGCCTCTCGAGTTGGTAAGACCGTACCACTCCTTAGCGTAATTGCATTGGCATACTCCTTGGGGTTGGTTTCGGGTTTTCCCGGTAGTTGGCCTTGAGGTCTTGAAGAAGAGGCGGTTCCCTTGGTTTCAAGTTGTTTGACCTTGGAGCTTAATGTCTCAAGCTTGGAGTTGAGGTCGTTATAAGAACAATCTACCCGTGTGTTGATTTCCGCTTGTCCCTTGAGTAGTTGTTGAAACATTGTGTTCAAGTCAAGCTCTTGCGGTTTAGACGTAGTTGCTTGACCTTGGGGTACAAATCCTTGTTGTTGTCCTTGAAAACCGGGTGGGGCCTTTGATTGAAATCCACTTTGATTCCCTTGGAATTGGTTCCGTGGGACATAACCTTGTTGGTTAGAGTTGAAGTTTTGGCCNGAGGAAATTGTTAGTCCAACCAACGACTCTTCGGTGGTTCTTAAGCTGTTTAAGACCATCATCTTCCCACGATTTGGAGTGCCTCGTATTGTTATAAGTGATGGTGGCAGTCATTTCATCAACAGGGTTTTCGAGAGGTTACTGAAAAAACATGGTGTGAATCATCGTGTGGCTACTCCATATCACCCCCAGACCAGTGGGCAAGTCGAGGTTTCCAACAGGCAAATCAAGGAGATTCTGGAAAAGATAGTGGGAACTTCTAGGAAGGATTGGTCTACAAAGCTAAACGATGCGTTGTGGGCTTACAGGACTGCTTATAAGATACCATTGGGCACTACACCTTTCCATTTGCTGTATGGGAAAGCATGTCACCTTCCTGTGGAGATCGAGCATAAGGCAGCTTGGGCTACTAAGTTGCTGAATTTTGACATCAAGCCTGCTGTTGAGAAACGATTGATCCAGCTGAACGAGCTGGATGAGATTAGGCATCATGCCTATGAGAACTCGAGGCTGTACAAGGAGAGGACTAAGGCGTACCACGACAGGAAAATCCTCGACCGAATTTTTGAACCCAATGATCAAGTACTTCTGTATAACTCTCGTTTGCATTTGTTTCCAGGTAAATTGCGTTCTCGTTGGTCAGGTCCCTTCACTGTCAAGGAGGTTAGACCACATGGTGCACTTGTCCTGACTAATCCCTCCGGCGAAGAGTTCACTGTCAATGGACAAAGGGTGAAACACTACATACGGAGAACCGAGATCCCAAATGGACACATGATGCCTCTGGATGATGCACCCGCTGCCTGAAAGGCAGTACAGTCAAGCTAATGACGTTAAACGAGCGCTTGGTGGGAGGCAACCCACTGGTGAGTCTGTACATATCTTTTTCTTTTCTTTTTCTTTTTAGTTTTGTGTTTTGTTGTGTCACGTGAAACAGATTCGGACGAGTTGTACCGATCGACACTACCCAGTGTCGATCGACACCCTCCATGCGCCTAAGAGCAACAACTTGCTACGAGTATCGATAGACACTGTCTAGTATCGGTCGATACCCGCCGCCCAGATGGCACCTAGGAAGAAGCCTCGTACCGATGAAGCATCCAGCTCTCAACCACCTGAGAAGGAATACACGTTGCACGCTCGCGTCGAGTTCAAAGACGACGGGGTTTGGACAGTGGGAACGGTTATCGCTTGTCTCACCGGGAACCGCTACAAGGTTCGGACCGCTAATTTTACGGACTTCACAGTTGTTTTCGGTAGACACTTACGAGACGCACCCCCAGAGGTACCTGCGCCTTCTTCACCATTGCCTCCTCGCACGACAGTTCGATTTCCTTGGCCTAAGATCAGCGAAAAGGCCAGGATACGCTTGAGAGATGATTACGAGGGCTCCGTTAAGGAGATTACATAGAGTAGGGCTTGCACGCACATGCCTATTTCATAGGAGTGGGACGACTACGACTCGATCTTCTACAATGCCTGGCAGGAGGTTGATGTGCGCCCCACTAGATTTGTAGACACGCACACTATGAGACATCTGGGCTTTGACAGAGAGCTCGATGGTTTGATCTGGAAGATCGGACTGGGGATGATGCCTACACGGCAATATGACTTGTACCCCGACTTAGTCTGCCAGTTCCTCGCGTCTGTCCGCGTCTACTACACTGGTGAGCCTCAAGTGACTGCACAGCAGGGTGTGCTGACGTTCCTGATTCGCGATGTGCGCTACAGGATTTCCTTTCATGAGCTCTGTGACATATATGGGTTTAACAGAGATTTCTCGAGGTGCGAGCTTCCTCGCAAGTTCTTGGATATTGAGGCATTCTGGTCTCATTTCGGGCACGGGGTCTACGACAGCAAGACCACCACACATATGGATGTGCGACATTCTGTCCTACGCTGTCTTGTTAGGATCTTGAGCAACACCTTGTTGTGCAAGATGGAGCCTAACAAGATGAGGGTAACTGAGCTGATTGTGTTGTCCATTGGGATCGGGGACATTATTGATGATGAGGCGTATGAGTGGCCTGAGATGGACCTTACGGTCAACTTGGGTGCTGTTTTTGCGCACCACTTGGAGTCGCTGAAGGTGAAGCCTTTTACCGGACGCGGCAAGTCTTCTAGGACTGCAGGTCGCCAGAAGACTAAGACGGTGGGCAGTCTCCTCACTCCCATTTTCCTGCATCTTGGGATCAGCACCGCTAGCTGCTCGATATTGACATCCCGGGAGCTTATGGACATAGCGCACCTGGAGCACCTGCGCTGGCTGAAGCCTGATAGGCGTTGGGTTTTCAGCACTTCTGTTGGGGACTATCTAGTTCAGCTCCCCAACACAGATCTGACAGACATTGGCGGTGATGCTGTTCAGTTACTCTTCGCACCTGACACTGCTGATATGGAGCCTGCACCGGTCACTCAACGTCGAGGCTCAGCTACTAGAGCCCGTCCGCCTGCATCTGGCCCTGCTGGGGGTCAACCACGCGCGCGACACGCACCTGCTCCTACACCTACTCTTCATGCGCCACCTGCGATGGAGATGGACCCGTTTCAGCGCTACGTTGTCGAGTCTTCAGACCATTTGGAGTGTTATGTCTCGATGCAGCTGCATGGCGTCTCAGCGCCCCATTTCACCACGCTCACCACATCAGGCTGGACCATCTGGCACCGCTGGTGATGACTCTGACGCCACTGAGGAGGATTAGTCCTCTGTTTATCTGGTTTCACGTTTGTTTTTCTTTTCCCTTTTCTGTTTCTTTTCGTTTGAACTTTTGTTATTTTGAGTCTTATGTCAGCATTTTATCATTGTGTACTTTGTGGAATTTATGCTTTTATGATTTTTGTTGCTTTTGACTTGTGTTTGAGTGATCTAACAGTGCTAACCATAACATATTTGGATCGTTTGACACAATTTTTGGGCACAATTATCGCTGTCAAGAGGAATTCTGTCGACCACCTACTTGTATCGATCGATACCAGTGCAGTGTCGGTCGACACTCATCACCATCTCGGGTAACCTCTTCGATTTTCACAATTCCACTTGGTTCATTTGATTTCTTTCACCAAACTCAGGCTTGATAACACTGGGGACAGTGTTGTTTAAGTCTGGGAGAGGTAGTCGCTGACATTGTGTTTGTTTTTCTTAGAGTCAGTCGTTTTTTGTGTCAAATTTGTTTTATTGAGTCAAAATTTTGTTAGAGATTATGATCGTGTTCTTGAAACTGCTGTTTTGATTTTGCTTCTGAGTGTCCACTGTTACAGAATCAGCTACAGATCGACTAATGAAAAATCCAAAGGCTGATTAGTTAACTAGAAGACACACATGTTTCCAGCAGAGTTCTTTTAAAGCCTGAGCCAAATTTTTGCACTTCATCGATGTGGTTAGTATTCATAGAGCTTGATTCCTCATTCATATCTGACAAAGGAACCCATGTGTTTAAAAGTGATAATATCTCTCTCCCCTATTATAAGTTAATAAATAAGAGCATAAAAGATGAAATTATTTTCTCCTAAGTAGGGCTAGGAATGTTTCCAGCGATCCCATTATTCTACTTGGTGAGGAATGATCACACAAAGGTTGGAAGCGAGGCTAGGATTTTCCTATGATGCCATTATTCGCCTACACCCTTTGATACATTGAGAGGGAAGAACCGGGGATTCGGTGGCAAACACCATCAATACTTGCGTCTCATACCTTGATGTGTATATGCGAATCAAAAAGAAAAAGAAAAAAAGAAAAATAAAGAAAGAACATAATAAGAAATAAGTCTGGGCGAGAGAAAGTGATACAAAAAGTGTGAAGTTGGGTGGTTCCTTGTCATGATATTGTATGGGAAATAATCTAGAAGGTTCTTGGTATTAATCACAACGATGAAACTGGCGATGAGGGGTTTAATTGAACAATGCTGCGAAGTAATGTGTGTAGTCTGGGGAAGCTGCGAATGCCTAAGGAGAAGACATGGTGGTTAGTCTTGGAACTGGTTAGGTAACATTTGGGTGCTTGGGAAAAGGGTCATTGCAGTGCTTCATGAACAGGTGACTCTCCGTGTTTTCAAACCTCTTTCTCTGGTTTAGTCTTTTATTTGCTTGAGGGCAAGCAAAGGCTAAGTCTTGGGGAGTTGATATATCATGGTTTTTACCCCTTTTAAGCCATGATATAGGTCCGTTTTATAGTCTTTATACTATTTTGTAGTGTTTTAGAATCTTTTACAGATTTTAGCACGTTTGGAGCATAATTGGAGATATTGGAGCTTTTTGGAGCATTTTGGAGCAAAACAGAACCTCGTGTAGCTGAGTACCCGATTTGGAGTCTCAGTATCGATCGACACTTCCTAGTATCGGTCGATACTCACTGCATCAAGACGAGTCGCGACTTTTATGAAGAGTTGAAGAATTGCAAAATTGCCCAGAAGACTTTATTATTTACAATTTAGCCCAAAACGTGTTTTAGGAGTTTTAATTAGGTTTTTAGCCACTTTGGCAAGAACAATTCTGATAACACTTGATTTTATTCTGAGTTTTGTGAGAGAGCTTTCTGGGGGAGACAAATCTGAGACTCTGTTCATCTGAGAGAAGATTTCGAACTCTTTTGTCTCTCTACTCTTTATTATTTATCTGAGTATTATTTCAGCCATGTTTATTGTCTCAATCATCATGTCTGAGTAGTTCTCTTATTAGGTTCATGGTTCTCATAAGGGTTTTCTCTGAATGTTAGGTTAATTGAATAATTAGGATTCACCATCTGAATTAGTTCTTCGCCTTAGGTTGTTCTCAAAGCTAATTCTAGACTGATCACCTAGAACTTAGATCTTAGGATAATTGGTTAGGCACGAGAGTGCGATTAATTACCTGATAGAACCTAGAGTGAGCAAAATAACTATTCGCAAAGAGATTTGGTTTAGTTGTTTTGTGAACAAATCAAACTTGAACTAAAAGCTGGTTTAGACTTTAGGATTCGCAAAGAGATTTGGAATTCTAGGATTTAGGCTTAGATAGTTTTTGCAACGAGAGTTGGTTAGCTATACTTTAGTGATTTGAGTTCAAGAACCGCGCTAAATCTGAATCATGTTAGTTAGTTTATCTACATTCATTGAATTCCTGAGAATAGCCCTGAATCTATCTTTCTTCCATTTGACTTACAACCCATTTAAATTACGTATTGCTTTAATTTACATCTTTTTGGTTTAGCTTAACTCGAACCTAAATAATCTATTGCGTGAATTCTGGAGTTCTTGTGTTCGACCCCTACTTATACTACAACACTGCTTTAGTACTTTTTAGGGTATTAATTTGAGCATATCACCTATTACGTTGCTAAGCGCCTTGGTCTCACGTCATTCAAGCCAGCTAGAGTGTCATTGGTATTTGCTGATCGTTCCGTGAAGATTCCACTCGGTATTCTGGAAGACTTGCCGGTGAAGATTGGAGATGGTTATATACCAGCGGACTTTGTAGTTCTTGAGCTAGAAACAGAGCCAAAGGATCCCCTCATCTTGGGACGACCTTTCTTGGCTACAGCTGGAGCCATTATTGATGTGCAGAAGGGCAAGATCGATCTTCATTTAGGAGATCTAATAATGAAGTTCGAAGTGGATAGGATGCTGAAAAAGCCAATCATCGATGGACAGACATTTTGGATTGATTGCCTTACCGAAGCCACTGAAGGGGTAGCGGATAAGATGCTGGTGAATGATCCCCTCGAGATCGCTTTGATGCAGTCCGAGGGAGAATTTGGGTACTTGAGCAAGGACACAGCGGGTTATGCAAAGATGCTGGATTCCAGCAAGATGATGGAAAAGATGGTAGCATTCGTTACACTTGATGAAGATGACGAGCAATCGCCAATTGTTGAATCTCCCGCACCTATTGACAACCCATGGAGCGAACTGAAAGCTCCAAGACTCGAGCTCAGCCCACTTCCCACTGGGCTAAGGGTACTAAAGAGATGTGAGGAGAAACACTTGGTTTTGAACTGGGAGAAGTGCCACTTCATGGTAAAGGATGGGATCGTTTTGGGCCACAAGATTTCGGAGAAGGGGATCGAGGTTGACAAGGCCAAAATAGAGGTGATGACGAGTTTGCAACCACCAACTTCTGTCAAAGGCATCTGCAGTTTCCTCGGACATGCTGGTTTCTATAGGCGATTCATCAAGGACTTCTCGAAGATCGCTAGACCGTTGACGCAGCTACTGTGCAAAGATGTGAAGTTCGATTTCAATGAAGAGTGTTTGGCGGCCATTCACATGATTAAAGGAGCACTTGTTAGCGCACCTATTGTACATCCGCCAGAGTGGGAGTTGCCTTTCGAGGTGATATGTGACGCCAGTGACTACGCAGTGGGCGCTGTTTTAGGACAGCGAAAAGACAAGAGAGTGCACATTATCTATTATGCCAGCAGAACTCTTGATGACGCCCAATACAAATACGGTACAACGGAGAAAGAGCTTCTCGCGGTCGTGTACGCATTTGACAAATTCAGAACGTATCTGGTGGGNTTACTCGGAGCATGGCTCGAGATTAAAGACAAAAAGGGGATCGAGAATGGAGTTGCCGATCATTTGTCCAGAATGCGCATCGACGAGGAGGTTCCCATCAATGACTACCTTCTCGAGGAGAATGTATATATGATAGAGGTTTTGCGGGATGGCTCACTGTACGTTCGGGCTGGTAAACTTCCCGAAATCCCATGGTTTGGAGAAATTGCCAATTTCCTTGCTGCATAAGTAAAGCCGAACGGTTTTGCGGGGTACAAAAAGAAGAAATTTTTGCGGGACATCAGACATTACTTTTGGGATGAACCGTACATGTACAGGCATTGTTCCGATGGTCTCTATAGATGTTGTGTCTCGGAGGAAGAAATCCCGGGAATTCTATTTCATTGCCACATGTCGAACTATGCGGGACATTTTGCTACCTTCAAGACCGTATCTAAAGTGTTGCAGGCCGGTTTCTGGTGGCCGACCATGTTCCGTGATGCTCACGCTTTTGTTTCCAACTGTGACGCCTATCAATGACAAGGGAACATCAGCAAAAGAATCGAGATGCCTCAAAATTTTATTCTCGAAGTTGAGGTGTTCGACTGTTGGGGAATCGACTTCATGGGTCCTTTTCCATCTTCTTTCGGGAATAAGTACATCCTTGTTTCTGTGGACTACGTGTCCAAGTGGATCGAAGCAATGGCGAGTCCGACTAACGATTCCAAGGTGGTCCTTAAGATGTTCAAATCTGTCATTTTCCCGAGATTTGGAGTTCCGAGAGTTGTAATAAGCGATGGAGGATCGCATTTCATCAACAAACTATTCGAGAAGCTCTTGAAGAAGAACGGCGTTACGCATAAGGTAGCCACTCCTTATCACCCTCAGACGAGCGGACAAGTTGAAATATCCAACCGCGAGATAAAAAGCATTCTTCAAAAAACGGTGAACATTACACGTAAAGATTGGGTCGTGAAACTCGATGACGCACTATGGGCGTACAGAACCGCCTACAAGACACCTCTTGGCACGACCCCATTCCATCTTGTCTATGGAAAACCGTGTCACCTTCCAGTGGAACTCGAATACAAGGCGACATGGGCAGTGAAATTGTTAAATTTCGACATCAAAGCCGCATCCGAGAGAAGGTTGATTCAGCTCAACGAGTTGGATGAGATCCGCCAAGCAGCGTATGAGAACTCAAGATCTACAAGGAAGGAACCAAAGCTTATCATGACAAGAAGATTATCCCGAGGAATTTCTCCGCCAATGACCAGGTGCTTCTTTTCAACTCTCGCTTGAGACTTTTCCTGGGAAAACTAAAGTCAAGATGGTCCGGTCCTTTCACGGTTAAGGAAGTCCGTCCCTACGGAGAGGTCGTGTTGTTTTTCTTGCAGATAATGGCTCCTCCATCCAAAGGCAAAGAGCTTGCAGCAAAGAAACGGAAGGAAACAATCCCACGCCGGGTTGATACAAATGCGGCATCTGGCTCGGAAACGCCTCAATTAACCGCACCGCCATGGCCTCGACGTGAGGGCGTCCGGTTCGAGAGTTACTATCTAAACAAGATCAAGGGAATTAAATCGGACGATCTAGGCACAAACACGCGGTATCAGGAAAGGAAAGCCGGCGACGCTTGGGATGACTTCGATTCACTGTTTTACAACAGGTTCCTTAGCGTTAGAATGGAACCTACGAAGATCATCTGCCATGCCACTCTTGATGCAATGGGAATTCGCCACGACGTGGAGACGATTCTGGAGAAGATTGGGTTTGGTCATATTGCCACGAAGGAATATCCGGTCTATCCTGATTTGGTGCGGCAATTCCTAGCCTCCGTCAGACTCACATTCAACCACCCAAGATACGAACGAGTGGATGGCGCAACATTGACATACTTCTCCAGCGGATTGTTGTATGAGATATCGATCACGGAACTCTGCAAGATTTACGGGTTCGACCATCGGAAGAAGGGCGTATACTTCACCAATGATTTTCCAAACCAGCGAGAACTTTGGAACCACATCGCTTCAGGTACTTTCCAATCCAGAGCGGCGAAGCAGGCCTTGATTCGGAACCCCGCCATTCGTGTGGTAGCCAAGATCATCAGCAACATTCTGTTTGCAAAGATAGAGCCAGGCGCCGTACGTACTGATGAGTTACTCTTGCTGCATTACGGGATTGGGGAGCATTTGTCAGGAGTCTACCAATTCCACTTCCCTGCACCATATGATGTGAACTTGGGCCTAGTATTCGCTCGGACTTTGGTGGCGAAAAAGATTCAGTTCTTAGGACACCAGATACCGAGGGAGAATATTGGGAGTTTGCTTACCCCTTTATTCATGCACCACGGGATTGACTTCAGCGGACATGAATGCACGGCGAAGATTGGTTACATCGACAAGAAACATCTGACAGCTTGCCACGGCCTCAAGACCGGGTACAAATACGAGTTCACGGATCGACAGAGATGGATCCAGCACTGCATGCTTCCACAGCCTGAGATCACTGCGGTGAATGGGCCGGGCAACATCGAGTTCTTACCTCCGCCAGAGCGTCTATGCACGGATCCAGCTGCCACCACGAGACGCAGAGGAGGGACCTCCAGCGCCCCACAACATTCCCTAGAGGATGATCTTGTCCCTGATTTCTTCACTCAGCAGGAGCATGGGCAGACATCGCAGCCGCATGACCCGATTGAGATGCTCCTTCCGAAGTACTCTGGTGAGTATGATTTTCCACCTCTATCTACAGATGCTTCTGAAGGGGAATACAGAGCATGGATGGTGGAGACACAAAAGAAGAACCACAACATGATGCAGCGGATTTGGGGTGCATTAGCAAAGATCAGATGCCCGCGACCCCCTCCTTGTTTCCGCTCGGAGCCGACCGCGAATGCTGACAGAGCCGAGGACGATGATCATGTTGTTGCTGGACACGGGACCTCGGAGACCGCTGATACTGGGGAGTTATCAGACCCTGATGCGCGCATTGCACGGCGTAGGCGCCGAGCTGGCCAGAGCGGGAGCGTCAGCCCGGACGACCCACCTCGCTGAGCAGCGTATTCACTCTATCCACTGTCTTATCCATTTTTATTTTCTTGCTTTTACGTACGTTTTTACTTTTCCCTACGATTTATTCTCACACCGAGACGGTGTTAAGTAAGTCTAGGGGAAGTAGCTACTAACGACGTTTGCTTTCTTTTGGTTATGTTCGCTTTCCTTGGATTTTGTTTTTACATTTCCCGAGTTGTTTAGTCGAGTCTAAAAAAAAAAAAACAGTGTGTGTTTTTCATTGTATTTTACGAACCTTCTTTTGGGATTATTGTTCTAATTCTTCATCTGAGTGACCATTATTGCAGAATTATTTCCGAATCAGGCTAATGAAAAATCCATATGTTGACCGGCTAATCAGAAACACCCAGGTCTCCAGAAAAATCTAGATAGCCTGAGCTAATTTCTGAGCTCTTC